>PVIY010018048.1:0-48321 GCA_004026745.1 Myrmecophaga tridactyla
GACCCATGGATCCTGGCTATGGGAGAAACAGCACCATACAGTGGATGCTGATTCAAAGCACACACAGCCTATTGGAGAACATCACCCCAGCCCTGCAAGGAACTCCACCTAGTTGGCACTGTAATTGAGTTTTCAAAAGGCCATCCCACCATTCTATCAACTTAGCTGCCTATGAGTGATGGGAAACATGGTAAGACCAGAGAATTCCATGACTACGTGCCCATTCTCACACTTCATTTGTTGTGAAGTGGGTTCCTTGATCAGAAGCAATGCTCCGTGGAATACAATGATGATAGAAAGGCATTCTGTAAGTCCAGAGATGGTAGTTTTAGCAGAGCAATTTGTGCAGGGAAAGAAAACTCATATCCAGAGTATGTGTCTCTTCCCATTAGAACAAATCGCTGCCCCTTTCATAATGGAAGTGGTCTAATGTAACCAACCTGCCACCATGTAGCCAGCTGATGACCTCAGGGAATGGTACCAAATCGGAAGCTGAGTGTGGGTCTCTGCTGCTGGCAGATTGGGCACTCAGCAGTGTCTGTAGCCAGGTCAGTCTTGGTGAGTGGAATCCAGGTGGCTGAGCCCATGCATAATTTCCATCTCTACCACCATGACAACTTTATTCATGAGTCCATTGGGCAATGACAGGAGTTGCTAAGGAAATAGGCTGACTGGTATCCACAGAACAGGTCATCTTATCCACTGGATTATTAAAACCTTCCTCTGCTGAAATCACCCTCTGGTGCATATTCAAATGGGACACAAATAACTTCACGTTTTTAGTTCACTCAGAAAGGCCTATCCACATACTTCTTCCCCAGAACTCTTTGTCACCAATTTTCCTATCATGCTCTCTCTAAGTCCCTGACAATCCAGTCAAACCATTAGCAACAGCCCATGAGTCAGTATACAAATGCACCTCTGGCCAGTTCTCCTTCTGAGCAAAATGAACAACCAGGTGCACTGCTTGAAGTTATGCCCATGGGGAGGATCTTCCCTCACCACTGTCCTTCAGGGAGATCTCAGAAAGGGATCATAATGCTGCAGCTGTCCACTTTCGGGTAGTATCAGCATATCATGCAGAACCATCTGTAAACCAGACCAGAGTTTTCTCTTCCTAAGTCAACTCACTAGATGGGATTCCCCAAGAGACCACAGCCCTGGTCTGGGAAAGAAAAGGTAACATGGCAGGAGTGCAGACTGTTCTAGTTTGCTAGCTGCCAGAATGCAATATACCTCAAACGGAATGGCTTTTAAAAAGGGGAATTTAATAAGTTGCTAGTTTACAGTTCTAAGGCCGAGAAAATGTCCAAATTAAAACAAGTCTATAGAAATGTCCAATCTAAGGCATCCAGGGAAAGATACCTCAGTTCAAGAAGGTTGATAAAGTTCAGAGTTTCTCTCTCAATTGGAAGGGCACATGGCGAACACAGTCAGAGTTTCTCTCTCATCCGGAAAGGCACACGGTGAACACGATCAGGGTTCCTTTCTCATCTGGAAGGGCACATGATGAACGTGGTGTCATATGCTAGCTTCTTTTCCTGGCTTCCTGTTTCATGAAGCTCCCCAGGAAGAGTTTTCCATCTTCATCTCCAAAGCGCTGGCTGAGGGGCTCTGCTTCGTGGTGTTGCAGCATTCTCTGCTCTCTCCGAATCTCTTTCATTCTCCAAAATGTTTCCTCTTTTATAGGACTTCAGAAACTAATCAAGATCCGCCCAAATGAGTGGAGATACACCTCCCCTAATCCAGCTTAAACAACCACTCATGATTGGGTTACATCTCCAGGGAGATGATCTAATTACAGATTCAAACATACAGTATTGAATAGGGATTACTTTGCCTTTACGAAATGGGATTTTGACTAAAACATGGTTTTTCTAGGGGACATACATCCTTTCAAACCAGCACACAGACCATGGCATCTGGGCCACTTCCTCATATAATTTACTTGTGCCTTCAAGGCCTGCTCTGGCCCTTCTCATATATACCATTTCCATTTAATGATGGAGTGCTGCTACACACACCCAACTTTATGGCTTGGTGGGCCAGACAACAACCAACTCATTAAAGGCAACTCAGGTCTCATGTTAACTTGGGGCCCACGAGTAAGTGTTCAGTCTCTACTAACGCCCAGTAGCAGGCCAAAAGCTGTCTCTCAAAAGGAAAGTAGTCATCTATAGCAGATGGTAAGGCTTTGCTCCAAAATTCTAAGGGTCTATGTTGTGATTCTCCTATGGGGGCCTGCCAAGGTCTCCAGACAGCATCACTATTTGCCACTGCCACTTCCAGCACTATTGGATCTGCTGGATCATATGGTCCAAGTGGCAGAGCAGCCTGGACCAGTCACAGAGCCTCCTGTCGTTCAGGTCCCCACTCAAAATTAGCTGCTTCTCTAGTCATTCAAGAAATGCACCAGAGTACCACACCCAAATGAGGAATATGTTGTCGCCCAAATCCAAAGAGACCAACTAGGCATTGTGCCTCTTTTTTGGTCGTAGGAGGGACCAGACACAGCAATTTATCCTTCACCTTAGAAGGGATATCTTGACATGTCCTACACCACTGGACACCTAGAAATGTCACTGAGGTGGAAGGCCCCTATATTTTTGTTGGATTTATCACTCATCCTCTGACATGCAAATGTCTTACAAATAAGTCTAAAGTAGTTGCTGTTTCTTGCTCACTAGTTCCAATCAACACCATATCATCAATATAATGGACCATTGTGATGTCTTGTGGGAAGGAGAAGTGATTAAGTTCCCTGCAGATGAGATTATGACATAGGGCTGGAGAGTTTACATAACCCTGAGGTAGGACTGTGAAACTATATTGCTGACCTTGCCAGCTGAAAGCAAACTTTTTGTGGTGGTCCTTACTAACAGCTATTGAGAAAAAAAGTGTTTGCCAGATCAATTGCTGCATACCAAGTACCAGGGGATGTGTTAATTTGTTCACGCAATGATACCACATCTGGAACAGCAGCTGCAATTGGAGTCATACCTGGTTCAGTTTACAATAATCCACTGTCATCCTCCAAGACCCATCTGTTTTCTGCACGGGCCAAACAGGAGAGTTGAATGGGGGTGTGGTGGGAATCACCACCCCCGCGTCCTTCAAGTCCTTAAGAGTGGCACTAATCTCTGCAATCCCTCCAGGAATCTGGTATTGCTTCTGATTTACTATTTTGCTAGGTAGGAGCAGTTCTAGTGGCTTCCACCTGACCTTCTCTACCATAACAGCCCTCACTCCACGAGTCAGAGAGCCAATGTAGGGATTCTGCCAAGTGCTCAGTATGTCTATTCCAATCATGTGTTCTAGAACTGGGGAAATAAATACAGAACGGCTCCAGGGACCCACTGGACTCACTGTGAGATGAACCTGAGATAAAACTCCATTGATCACCTGAGCTTCATAAGCCTCCACTCAGACTGGTGGACCAGTGTGATGTTTTGGGTCCCCTGGAATTACTGTCACTTCTGAACCAGAGTCTAACAATCCCCGAAATATCTGATCATTTCCTTTTCCCCAATGCACAGTTACCCAGGTAAAAGCCCATAGGTCTCCTTGGGGAAGGCTTGGAGGAAGATTAACAGTACAAATTTGTGGCAGTGGAACAGGATCCTCCCACAAAGGGACCTGGTTTTCCCCTCATTCAAGGGGTTCTGGGTCTGTAAATTGTCTCAAGTCTGGAAATGGATTAATGGGTCATGCCTCTGTTTTTGTAATTCAAGTTTGACTTCTGTTCATTGACCTAGAACTTTTCTGCTCATACAGCTCAAACAAAAATTTAGTAGATTGCCCATCTATTGTACTTCTAGGTACCCCATGCTCTACTAGCCAACGCTAGTGTCAAGTGTCTGTGAGTCAGATTATTTTTACTCCTGCTTTGAGTCTGCTGTCCATTATGGTAGCCATGTCTACCTTGTGTTTGGCAATTAAGTGTTGCCACCTGGCTTCTGCCAACTCGGAATCTGATCATCCACATTGTGTTTAAGGATTCCAGCTCAGTGACAACATTTCCCAGAGTAATATCTGACCTGCAGAGACGGGCAACTACAGAGCTCCTCAGGGACAATGGAGTCTCACAAATTTATTTCTCACAGTTCTGACGAAAGGTGCATCATCTGGACATTCCTGGGGTGTAAGAGCAGGCTTTGCATGATAAATCCACTCTAACATTCCAATCTCTCTAAGCCTCTGGATCCCCTCATCTACATTAGACCAGGGCAGTTCTGGCATTTCAACCTCAGGTTGGCCACTTTTTGATACATGTTTCAGCCAACTATCCAAACAAACTGTTAATGCCTTTTCTAACCCCTTGTGCTATAACATTGAATGCAGAATCTTTGCTTAGTGGGCCTGTATCAATAAATTCAGCCTGATCCTGCTTTATATTCCTCCCACCATTATCCCACACCTTAAAATCCATTGCCACATATATTCCCCTGATTTTTGTCTATATAAATTGGAAAATTGATGCAGTTCTTTTTGGAGTATTTCATACCTCCTCATGGGTGACACTTTGTACCTCAGCTTTTGGGGCCTGTTGAAACTTTAGTCTAGTTACAGGTCTGGAATAAATGAGGGGTGGTGGAGGTGGGTCATGAAGAAAATTAAAAATATATTCCAAGCCAATTACGTCAGGGCATTCGTTTGCAGTTTCATCTGGTGAAACAGGATTAATCACTCCAGGCAGAGGAGCAAGGGCTGTTTCCCCATGGGGGGTAATTACATGCTTCAAAGGCACTGAAGGGTTAATCCCTTCAGGTGGAAGTTGGGTGGCCAATTCCTCAGGGCAGGCTGGATTTGGGATGGCTGTATCCTCAGGGCAGACAATTACAGGGTTATCTAGAAAAGACTCAACAGCACAGTCCTGGGTTTTAATGTCTCCATAGCCATCATTATCAATCCATATGTCACCATCCCGTTCTTAAGGGTCCCACTCCTTTCCAATCAATGCCCTCACTTTAAGAGTAGACACCATGCAAGGTTGAGATTTCAGTTTATGTTGTAAAGTTGCTATTCTAACAATGAGACACTGAGTCTGATTTTCAGAGATCTCAAGTCTACAGCTATGGGAAATAAGATTTTCCTTCAGGGCACTCAGAAATTTTTATATCTGTCATACGGCATGTAAGCTTCTCATTTTGAAGCCTTCAGCTCATCCCTTTCCCTCATCAATATATCCAGCATATCTAATAACAACCAGCCAACATCTCTATACTTCTTAATTCCACAAAAGTCCATAAAAGTGTCAAAAACATTATCACCCAGTGCCTGGCCTCATACAAGCATATAATTAGCAGACTTGAATGGTGATATTTTGACTATGTCTTTTACCAGCTCACCCCATGGACTGGCAGTCTTATCCTGATTATGGGAAACAGAGTCATTACTGCCTTTGAGTCTAGTCAAAACAGAAAACCCAGTTGTAAAAAACCATTTTTAAGATTCTGTTTCTTACTCAGCACCAAGATGTTTTAGCTAGTGTTCTCTAGAGAAACAGAATCAGCAGGAGATATTTGTAAATATAAAATTTATAAAAGTGTCTCACGCAACCATGGGGATGTAAGAGTACAAGATCTGTAGGACAGGCCACAAGTTGGCAGTTCCAATGAAGGTCCTCAAGGAACTCTTGGGAGAGGCCGGCTGGCTGAAGCAGGAAGAGTGATTGTCTCTTTTGAATCCTCCTTAAAAGCCTTCTGGTGATTAGCGTAAACATCACTCATTGCAGAAGACACGCCCCGTAGCTGGTGTATTTAGCTATGGATGCAGCCAACATGGTTATGATTTAAGTCCATGAAATGTCCTCATAGCAACAGACAGGCCAGTGCTTGCCTGACCAGTCAACCGGGTACCACCAACTGGCCAAGTTGACACACGAACCTGACCATTACACTACTATTATTCACATTGTACTAGAAGTTCTAGCTAGAGCAATCAGGCAGGAAAAAGAAATGAAAGGCATCTAAATTGGAAACGAAGAAGTTAAACTTTCATTACATGCAGGTGACATTATACCATACTTGGAAAATCCAGAGAAATCAACAACAAAGCAATGTGAGCTAATAAATTCAGCAAGGTGGCAGTATGAAATTAATGTGCAAAAATCAGCAATGTTTCTATACACAAGCAATGATCTAACTGAGGAGTTGTGTTGGTTTGAAAGGATTTAAGTACCCTTGAAAAGCCATGTTTTAGTCCAAATCAATCATGTGGGAGCAACCATTTCTTCTAATCTCTATTCGATACTATAGGTTGGAAAGTTGATTAGGTTATCTCCACAGAGATATGACTCAATCAATTGATTAGATGGGGATGTGTCTCCACTCATTCTATGTGGGTCTTGATTAGTTTACTGGAATCCTATAAAAGAGGAGACATTTTAGAAAGAGTTTCTTTTTAGAGAAAGAGGAGAGAGCCATAGATCCAAGACAGAATGACAAGAGCCATGAGGAGAATCCATGCAGCCAGAGACCTTTGAAGATGAAGAAGGAAAATGCCCCCAGGGGAGCTTCATGAAACAAGAAGCCAGAAGTGAAAGTTAGCAGACTTCACCATGTGCCCTTCCAGCTAAGAGAGAAACCCTTATGTCATCAGCCTTCTTGAACGAAGGTATCTTTCCCTAGATGCCTTAGATTGGGCATTTTTAGAGACTTGCTTTAATTGGCACAATTTCACAGTCTTAGAACTGTAAATTTGCAACTTATTAAACTCCCCCTTTTAAAAACCATTTTATTTCTGGTATATTGCATCTGGCAGCTAGCAGCTAGCAAATTAGAACAGGAGTCAAAAAAGGAAAAAAATGCCATTCAAAATAAAAACTAAATAATCAAGTATCTAGGAATGAACTTAGTTATGGATACAAAGGATTTATACACAGAAAACTACATAATATTGCTAAAAGGAATCTAAGAAGAGCTAAATAAGTGGAAAGACATTCCCCGCTCATAGATAGGAAGGTTAAATATACTTAAGATGTCAATTCTACCCAAATTGATCCACAAATTCAAGGCAGTACCGATCAAAATTCAAACAACCTACTTTGAAGACGTGGAAACCTAGTTAGCAAATTCATCTGGAAAAGAAAGATATCACGAATAGTTGAAAATATCCTAAAAATGAAGAACGAAATGGGAGGATTAACACTTCCTGATTTTAAAACTTATTATAAAGTCACAGCAGTAAAAACAGCATGGTACTGGAACAAAGTCAGAAGTATTAACCAATGGAATCAAATCAAGAACACAGAAATACACCACCAAATCTGTGGTCAACTGATCTTTGACAAGGCCCCCATATCCTCTGAACTGGGACAAAATAGTCTTTTCAATAAATGAGCATGGGAGAACTGGATATCAACAGCCTAAAGAATGAAAGAGGACCCTTACCTTACACCCTATACAAAAATTAACTCAAAGTGGAACAAACATCTAAATATAAGAACCAGTACCATAAAGCTCCTAGAAGAAAATGTAGGGAAACATCTTCAAAACCTAGCGATAGGAGGTAGCTTCCTAAACTTTACACCCAAAGCACAAGCAACAAAAGGAAAAATAGATAAATGGGAACTCCTCAAAACCAAATGTTTCTACACTTCAAAAGACTTTGTCAAAAAGGTGAATAGGCAACCAACTCAATTGGAGGAAATATTTGGAAATCACTCATGGGATAAAGGTTTGATATCCTGTTTACACAAAGAAAAAGTACATCTCAACAAAAAACGAACAAGCAATCCAATTATAAAATGGGCTAAAGATATGAATGGGCATTTTTCTGAAAAGCAAATATAGATGATTAAAAAATCACATGAAGAGATATTCATTTTCATTAGCTATAAGGGAAATGCAAATTAAGATGACAATGAGATACCACCACACACCTATAAGAATGGCTGCTATTAAACATGCAGGAAACTACAAATGTTGGAGAGGATGTGGAGAAATTGGGACATTTGTGCACTGCTGATGGGAATGTATAATGGTTCAGCTGCTATCAAAGACAGTTTGTGGTTCCTCCGGAAACTAAATATCGAGTTGCCCTAAGACCCAGCAATACAATATACTCAGTATATACCCAAAAGAGTATATACGGGGTAGTGGTACTGAAAGCAGTGTCACAAACATAGATTGGCACACCAAAGTTCATAGCAGCATTATTCACAATCACCAAAAAATGGAAACAATCCAAGTGCCAACCAACAGACGAGTGGATTAACAAAATGTGATATATACATATGCCAGAATATTATGCAGTGGTAAGACAAAGTGACGTCCTGAGACACGTGACAAGATGGATGAGCCTTGAGGACATAATGCTGAGTGAAATAAGCCAGACACAAAAGGATAGATACTGTATGATTCCACTTTTATGACCATAGTAAAAGTAAAATCAGAGGTTTATAATACAGAATATATGGGATCTAGAGATACTTGGAAGCTAGGGATGGGTGAACTGTAGCTAATGATGTTGAACTTAATTGTAAGGGAATAGATAGGAAGTGAAGGTGGTTCACTAATGGGTCTATAAGTAATATTGCCATAATTGAAGGTGAACAAGATTGATAGGAGTTGTATAGCCTCATGTGTCCCACCAATTAACACTACAAATATAAATAAATTCTTACATGAACTACTGTGAAGGTATGATTCTTGCACAAAGAGTGTATAAGTTTGGGGTATAGGGAGAAAACTGCTATTGCACGCTATGGGATGTGTTTAATAGGAAAACATCAACATTACTACAGCAACACCAGGAGTAAATAATAGGGTGAGGGACAAGAATTAAGGGGAGGTTTGGATTTTCTATTTGGTGAGGGTGTGTTTATTGGTTATCTTTCTCTTGGGAGCAATGAAATTATCTAAAGTTTAGAGTGTTGATGGACTGTTGACTTTGGGCATTTTACATGAGGCCCGGTAAATAGAGGTGGCTGAAGGACTGAGAAGTAGATTGGCAAACAATGGTGTATACATATGATTGAATACTGTGCTGCTACAAAAAGGAATGAAGTTGTGAGACATGTAACATTGTGAATGAGCCTGTGGGACATTTGGTGAGGGAAAATAAGTCAGGAAGAAAAGAGCAAATATTGTATGAGCTCATTTAGAAAATACTTATAAGAAAACAGGGCCTTAGACTGTAAGCTCTTATAGTAGTCACATTTAGACCGGGGTGGTAATTGTTATTTCTGGATTTTGAGAGGTGGTTTTACATATGTATAACCTGGTATTTAGAGATAAGTATGAAGTTGGTCAGGTCAGAATTAAAGCAATTCAGAATGCAGGATAAGGAAGACATTGTCTATACTTTATAACCTCATCTACTCTTTGAGACTAAAGGAAAAGAGTTTTATTTTGTCCAGAACCTAAATTTTCTGAGGCACATAAGCTAACTCAACCTGCATGGACAAATCATTTAAACAATCTAACCACAAGAAGCACAGAATAAGAATAAGGATCTATAATCCTGTAAAGCTTAATGTAATGCTTGGATAAATCCAGAAGTATATTAAGCAGACAATCAAAAAGTATTTGCAGCTGGAGACCTGGGTTCAATTCCCAGTACCTGTCCAGGTGGGGGAAAAAAAGTATTTGCAAAGTCTCTTGAGGGATGGGAGAAAAAATATGGAACTCTTAAACTTGACCACCGGAGAAACCTCTGATACTGTTTCAAACATTACGGATTCCCAAATCCATAGGCCAAGCTCTTCATCTTGAGGCTTGCTCTTGTGAAGCTTATGTGTGTAATGAAGAAGATTAGCCTACCTATAGTTATGCCTAAGAGTTACTTCTGCAGGACCTCTTATATTGCTCAGATGTGGCCTCTCTCTCTCTCTCTCTAAGCCCAACTCTGCAAATAAAATCATTGCCCTTCCCGCTATGTAGGACATGACATTCAGGAGAGAATGTCTCCCTGGTGGCATGGGAGATGACTCCCAGGGATAAGCCTGGCCTTGGCACTGTGGGATCAACAATGCCAATTTGACCAAAAGGGGGAAAATAAGTGTAACACATAAGGTATCAGTGGTTGAGAGAGTTCAAATACAGTCGAGAGGCTACTCTGGACGTCACTCTTATGCAGGCTTCAATTAGACGTTGCTACCTGTCGTAGCTTGCCAAACCCCAACCAAAACCATTCTTGCTGATCCTAAAGAACACCTAGGGCAATATATAAGATTCTACAAAATTCCATCAGTAGGTTAACTTTCCAGATACCTACAACCTGGACCAGGTAATTCCTGAAACGCAGATGGGCTAGCCTCGCCAGAACATAACTAGTTCCATCCTCCTACACTATATTATCAACAGCCCCTTTCAACATGAAAAAGTTAGAATGGGCATAGTCCAAATACCCCCTAAAAAGTGGGAGAAAGATCAAAGATGATGTTGGGGTTATACAGAGAAGTTAGGGTTTAACAAATCATTATATCGATATTTCTTATAGTCCCCAGTATCTTAGAACAGTTAGAAGTAAAAACCTAAAATTCAATTGTCGCTTGCCATGCCAGAGACCCGGGTTCAATTCCCAGAGCCTGCCCATGCCCCCCCCCCAAAAAAAAACCTAAAGTTGTGGAATTGTAACCCATACTGTTCTACTTTTCTAGCTGCTAGAATACAATATACCAGAAACTGAATGGCTTTTAAAAAGGGGAATTTAATAAGTTGCTAGTTTACAGTTCTAAGGCTGAGAGAATGTCCCAGTTAAAGCAAGTCTATAGAAATGTCCAATCTAAGGCATCCAGGAAAAGATACCTTGATTCAAGAAGTCCGATGAAATTCAGGGTTTCTCTCTCAAGCGGAAGGGCACATGGCGAACACAGTCAGGGTTCCTCCTTCATCTGGAAGGGCACATGGTGAACACGGTGTCATCTGCTAGCTTCTTCTCCTGGCTTCCCGTTTTATGAAGCTCCCCAGGAGCCATTTTCCTTCTTCATCTCCAAAAGTTGCTGGCTACTAGACTCTGCTTCTCGTGGCTATGTTGTTCTCCTCTGCTTTCTCTGAATTGCTCTCTGAATCTCCTTCATTCTCCAAGATGTTTCCTCTTTTATAGGACTCCAGTAACTTAACAAGACCCACCCAAATGGGTGGAGACATGTCATCACCTAATCCAGTTTAACAACCACTCTTGATTGTGTTACATCTCCAGGGAGATATCTAATTACAAATTCAAACATGCAGTATTGAATAGGGATTATTCTGCCTTTACAAAATGGGATTTTGATTAAAATATGGCTTTTCTAGGGTTCATACATCCTTTCAAACCAGCACACATACAAAACACTGAAATCTATTCTACAACTAATTGTTGCGATGTGATTTGAAATTTATTATTTTTTTGTATATATATTCTTTTCCACAAAATAGCTAATGGTGGTGGTAAATGCATAGCTATATGATGTTTTGTGAACCATTAAAAATAATAGTAAGTAACGAACTTTTGGTTTCACTGATTCAATTGTTTTTCTATTGTCTATTTATCTAAACTCTAATTTTTATTATCTCCTTCCCTATGCTAGCTTTCTATTTAGTCTGCCCTTGTTTTTTAATTTCCTTAGTGAAACGAGATACGCTTTCTTTTTAAATATAGGCTCATATGGCTATAAATTGCCCTCTAAACACTGTATTCATTGCATCCCAAAAGTTTTGGTATGTTGTGTTTTGGTTTTTATTCATCTGAAAGTATTTTCTAATTTGCCTTGTGATTTCTTCTTTGACCCACTGGTTGGTTAACAAAGATAGTGTTGTTTAATTTCCAGTTTTGTAAAATTTCCCATTTTCTTTCTGTTATTGATTTTTAGATTCATTCCATTGTGATCAGAAAAGGTAACTTCTAGGATTTCAATCTTCTCAAATTTATTGAGACTCATTTGTGTTCTTATCTATGCTCTACATTGGAGAATGTTCTGTGCACTTGAGAAAAATGTGTATTCTGCTCTTATTAGGTGGAATGTTCTATATGTGTATATTATGTCTAGTTGTTTTATACTGTTGCTCAAGGTTTTATTTCATTATTGACTGTCTACATATTCTATCCATTAGTGAAAGTGAGATTTCAAAGTCTCCAAATGTTTCCATTTTAAGTCAAATTTTGCTAAATATATTTTGATGCTCTCTTATTGTATGTGTATGTGTTTATAATTGTTATTCAATTCAATACCAATTGCTGTTCACTATCCTTATGTATTGACTTTTTCATCAATATTTATTGTTCTTTGTCTCCTCTAACAAGTGTTATCTTAAAGTCTATTTCGTCTGGTATTTTTATAGTCACTCCAGCTCTTTTTTGGTTACTATTTCCATGGAATATTCCTTACCATCCTTTCCCTTTCAACAAATTTTTTACTTTGGATCTAAAGTGACTGTCTTTGTAGACAGCATATAATTGGATCATGTATTTTTTAATCCATTCTGTCAATCACTGCCTTTTAATTGGTTTATTTACATTTAAAGTGAGTAATGATAAGGAAGGACTTAACGTCTTAGTGGTTGCCCTGGATATTACAATTAACATATTAGTTAATAACAATCTAGTTTGAATTAACACAAATTAGTTCTAATAGTATACAGAAACTTTGCTCTTATTCAACTTCTTGCCCCTTCTTTTATGTTACTGTCAAAATTACATTTTCATACATAGATGTATACTTATTATTCTATGTAGGTGTCTTTAAAATCACTTAGAAAAAGGAGAGTTACAACCTAAAGTACATTAATATTGAGTTTTATCTTTACCTATGTATTTACCTTTACCAATATTCTTCACGTGGATCTGAGTTGCTGTCTAGTGTCCTTTCGTTTCTGCCCAAAGGACTACCTTTAGTATTTTTTGGACGGCAATGTCTACAAGCCACAAACCCTCTCAGTTTTTGTTTTTCTGGGGATGTATTAATTTCTCCTTTATTTCATTTTATTTTTGTTTGTTTGCTGTATGGCAGGGCCACGTTTCATTCTTTTTCCATGCGAGTATACCGTTATTGCAGCATCATTTGTTGAATTTTTGTTTGTATGCTTTGTTTTGTTTTTGGGAAGTGTATGGACCAGAAATTGAATCTGGGTCTCCCACGTGGCAGGCGAGAATTATACCACTGAGCTACCCTTGCACCCCCCTCCTTTATTTTTGAAGGATAGTTTTGCCAGAATTAGAATTTGTAGTTGACAGTTGTTTTTCTTTCAGCACTTTTAATATGTCATTCTGATGCCTGTTGATTTCCATGATTTCTGATGAGAAAACAACTGCTAATCTTAGTAAGGACCCCATGTATGGAATAAGTTGCCATATATGCTACATTCAGGATTCTCTCTTTGAATTTTGACAGTTTGATTATAATGTTTTTCAACATGAATTTCTAATTGAGTTTTGTTGAGCTTCTTGGATATGTAGATTCATGTCTTTCATCTAATTTGGAAAGTTTGGGACCATTATTTCTTCAAATATTATTTTTCCTCTCTCTTCTTTCCTTCTGGAATTCCCATTATGCATATTTGGATGATGATGTGTGATGATGCCCTACAGTTTGCTTATGCTCTCTTCATTTTTTCTCTTTCTGAAACTCAGTTTCAGAAGTGTGTTCAGGTTTGTTGATTCTTTCTTCTGCCTGCTGAAATCTACTGTTGAACCCCCCAACCAATTTTTCATTTCCCTTATTGCACTTTTCAAATCCAGACTTTCCATTTGGATCCTTTTTTATAACTGATCTCTTTATTGATAATCTCTATTTGGTTAGACCTCATTCTCATGGTTTTCTTTAGTCCTTTGTATAGTCTTTTTCTAAACTTTTCATTCTTCATTGTGTGTGACCAGTAAAATTTCCATTCCATTATTTAGTGGACAAGTAGTGATTCAAAGAGATTGCCTTAAATGCTGAAATTCAGATTTTTTTCTTTCTTGATTAAGTATTCACATGGTTGTTGTAAACTTTTTATTAGTTTCCAGATTTCTGATAAATTTGATCCTAGTAATTTTTGCCAGGTCATTCACAGCTTTTGTGGTGGGCTGGATTTTGGAATTCCTTACCCTGACGTTTTCCCAAACTCATTTTTTACATGTGAATATACAATTGTCGAAGCACTATTTGTTGAAAAGACCGTTTTTTCTTCTATTAAATGGTATTGGCCAACTTATCAAAAATCAGTTCATCATAAATGTGAGGATTAAATTCTGGAATCTCAATTCCTTTACATTAATCTAAATGTCTTTCCTTATGCTGGTACTATTCTGATTATTGTACATTAGTAGTAAGTTTTTAATTCAGGAAGTTTAAGCCCTCCAACTTTCGTCTCCTTTATCAACCTTGTTTTCATTATTCAGTGTCTTTGTATATTCCATATGAATTTTAGGATCAGCTTTGTAATTTCTAACAAAAAGCATCTCGTATTTTGACATGATATGCACTGAATCTGTGAACCAATTTGGGGATTATTGCCATCTTAACATTATGAGTATTTTGATCTACAAAATTGGAATGTATTTCTATTTCTTTAGAACTTCTTTTTTTTCCAGTACTTTATAGTTTTCAGTGCATAAGTCTTGTACTTCACATGTTAAATTTATTCCTAAGTATTCTATTGTTTTTGATGCTACTTTAAATGGATGTATTTTCTGAATATTATTCTTGACTATTAATTGTCAATATATACTAATATAATTTATTTTTATGTGTTGACCTTGTCTTTTATGACCTTATTGAACTCATTAGTTCTAGCTCTTTTTTTTAGAGGATTCCTTATGATTTTCTACATACAAGATCTTATCAGCTACAATAAAGACAGTTTTACCTTTTCTTTTCCAGTCTGGATGCCTATTATTTCTTCCACTTAACTAATTTCTCTAGCTAGAACCTCCAGTACATTGTTGAATACGAGTGATGACAGTGGAAATATCGTTTGTGATATTAGAGGGAAATATTAAAGACTTTCATGATTCAGTATGATGTCAGCAGTGAGTTTTTATTAAATGTTGTGCTGTTTTGTACCCCAGAAAGGCCATGTTCATTATCTTAATCCAATTTTGTGGAGGCAGAACTATTATTTGGGTGGGCTCTTTTTTATTAAGTTGTTTCCATGGATATGTGACCCACCCAATTGTGGATGGGATCTCTTCATTAGGTGTTTTCCATGGAGATGCATCTCTGCCCAATCAAAGTAGGTCTTAATCCACTTATGAAGTCCTTTAAGAGGAAACCATTTGGGAAAAACCTTCAGAATTCACACAGAGACATTTGGAGATGCAGAAAAAAAATGCCCTGGAGAAGCCTTTTGAAACCAGAAACTAAAGGACCAACAGACACAAGCCCCTTGCCTTCCCAGATCCGCCTTTATTGAGCCAAGGTATCTTTCTCTGAATGCCTTACCTGGGTATTTTTATAGTCTTAGAACTTTAAACTTATAACTTAATAAATTCCCTTTTTAAAAAGCCATTCCATTTCTGGTATATTGTATGCCAGCAGCATTTAGCAAACTAAAACAGATTTTGGCATCAGAGAACTGTGGTGCTGCAATTTTCAAACACCAAATGTGTTGGAATGCTTTGCATATGTAAGGTGAAGATTCTGGAAGAGATGTGAGGGACTTGATAGAGAAGGCCTGCAATGCTTTGAAAAGACTGTTGATAGAAATGTAGACTCTAAAGCTACTTCTGATAAGGTCTTAGACAGAAATGATGCATGTGTGATTGCCAATTGGAAGGAAGGCAATCCTTGTTTTAAAGTGGCAGATAATTTCGCTACTCATTTTGGATGAAAGGCAGAATTTAAAAGCTACAAGCTGGAATACTTAGCTGAAGATATTTCCAAATTAAATGTAGAAAGTGCAGCCTGGTTTCTCCTTGTAGCTTATAGTGAAATATGACAGGAAAGAAATAAGCTGATAACTGAACACTTGGTTACAACGAAACCAGAAATTGATGGTCTGGAAAATTCTGAGCTTCCAGAAAGGGAGAACCCAGAAAATAGTGCTCCATGTGAGGATATAACCAAATGTGGAACCAGTCAGCCATTACAGGACAAGTCTGGATTGGAGATGGAGTTATCCAGGAAGGATATGTGGAAAGTTCTGTGGTCTCATAGGTATGATCCCTGTATACTGCACAGAAAACCAACAAGAGTGTTGGGAGTGCTACATAAATGGAACCACTGCCAGTTTGGGCTAAAGGGAGAGAAAATCAACCAACTGAAGTAAAAATATCTTCAAAGGCAGAACCATGGAAACTAATACCTGAACCCAAGAAATCTTGGGCCAGGAGAGTAGACCCACCCACACACTTGGAGAGGGTGAGTCTGCCCTGAAGGCAGAGGGTGGGCCTTCTGCCTTGTTCAGGAAAAGTTTTGGTTCCCCAGGCCTCAGAGAGAGTGGAGGAGATTTGAGAGAGCCTTGCTTCTGCCCCATTGTTCTGAGGGGGTTGAGCATGTGCCCAGGAAATGGCAGAGAGCTTCAGTGCTTCCCTGATGCTTGGACAAGGTGGAAATGTGAAAAAGGTGGTCTCCCCAATGTTCCCCAAGGTTGCATCCCTCACCCTAGCATTTGGAGAGAACAGGGCCACTGCATAGGCCCTTGGAAAGAATGGGACTGCTGCTATCTATTTTCCAAATTGTTTGGGTCTGATGGCCCCAGTTTTCCTTCAAATCTCCCTGTATGGCAATGGGTTAATCTATCCTATGATTGTCCCTCCTTTGTATGTTGGCAGCAGATAACTTGTTCTGAGTTTTACAAGTCCAGAGAGCCAGAGAATTTTGCCTTAGGACAGATCATGTCTTGTAACTGACATTGATAAGATTTTATACTGTTCTTGACTTTGTACTGTATCTGTATTGTTACTAAATGGTTTAAGGCTTTTGTGATAGAATGAATACATCTTATACAAGGAAAGAACATGTGTTTTGGGGGGGTTCAGAGGGTGAACTGTGCTGGTTTGAAACTTATGTACCAAAGAAAAGCCATGTTCTTTATCCTAATCCAACTTGTGGAGACAGCCCTATTTTAGGTGGGATATTTTTTATTAAGTTGTTTCCACGGAGATGTGACCCACCCACTTCTGGGTGGCCCCTTGTGATTAGGTGGCATTCTAGTTTGCCAGCTGCCAAAATGCAGCTGTTTCTTTTAATCCCTATTCAGTACTGTAGGTTGGAAACTTGATTAGATTATCTCCACAGAGATGTGACACACCCAATTATGGGTATTAATCTTTGATTAGTGGGAGAAGTGATTCCATCCATTCCAGGTGGGTCTTGATTAGTTTACTGGATTCCTTTAAAAGAGGAAACATTTTGGAAAAAGTTTGATAGCCAAGAGAACCATGAGAACCCATACAGCCAGAGACCTTTGGAGATAAAGAAGAAAAACACCCCTGAGGGAGCTTCATGAAACAAGAAGCCCAGAGAGAAAGCTAGCAGACATTGCCATGTCTGCCATGTGTTGAGAGAGAAACCCTGAAATTCATCGGCCTTTCTTGGGTAAAGGTAACCTCTTGTTGGTGCCTTAATTTGGACATTTTTAGACTTGGTTTAATTGGGACATCTTCACGGCCTTAGAACTGCAAACTTGCAACTTAATGAATCCCCCCTTTTAAAAGCTGTTCTGTTTCTGGTATATTTCGTTCCAGCAGCTAGTAAACTAGAACAGATGGTACAGAGATCTTCCATATATCCTCCCACAATTTTCCCTGTTATTAACATCTTATATAATTATGGTATGCATATAATCAGTAATTATCCAGTATCGATCTATTGTTATTAACTAAAATCTATACTTATTCACATTTCCTTAGTTTTTACCTAATGTCTTTCTTCCCTTTCATTATCCCATCCAAAGTACCGCATTATGTTTTGTTGTCATGTCCCTTGAGGGTTTTTTTGCAGTCAGATTTTTTTTCTCAGATTTCCCTTGTTACTGATGACCTTGATAGTTTTGATGGATATTCATTAAGTATTTTGTACAGTGTTCCTCAATTGGAATTTGTCTGATGTTTTTCTCATGATTAGACTGGTGTTTTGGGTTTTTGAGAGGAAGAACTCAGAGGTGAAATGTCATTCTCATCATATCATATCATATCATTAGATATCATATCAAGGGTATATACTATCAACATGACATAACTGATGATGTTAACCTTCATAACTTAGGTGAGGTAGTGTTTGTCAAGTTTCTCCATTGTAAAGTTACTTTTTTCAATTTTTTCCATACTGTACTCTTTCAAGAAAGTCACTATGCACAGGTGTGATGGTTGAGTTCATGTGTCAACTTGGCCAGATTATGGTGTCCAGTTGTTTGGTCAAGCGGGCTCTGGCCTGACTGTTACTGTGAGGATATTTCATGTATTTAAATCATCAATAAGGTGATTATATCTTTGGCTGATTATATCTACAATCGAGGATACTGCTGCCAACAATGAAAGAAGTTCCACGCAATCAGTTGAAGGCCTTAAAAAGGAACGTGATGATTTCAGCAGTCTGAAGAGAGAATTTCCATCTCTACATCAGCCAGCCAGCTTCTCCTGAGGAATTCATCCAAAACCTTCAGCAGAATCCCAGCTTGTAGCCTGCTCTATGGAATTTGAACCTGTACATCCCCACAGTTACATAAACCACTTCCTATAGTAAATTTCATAATATGAAAAAAATATATGTGTGTGTATATATATATATATATCCTGTTGGTTCTGTTTCCTTAGAGAATCCTGACTTGAAGAGTAGAGAGTTATGTTCTACTTACTTGATGGGAAGATATCTACATAAGTTATTTGGAATTCTTCAGTATGAAAGATTTGTCTATTCTTTTCCATTTATTTATTTATTTGATTATTTATTCATAACAGTATGGACGAATGGATATTTATTTTATACTTTGGGTTACAATCCATTACTAATTTACTGATTTTTTTTCTTCAAGTTGATCTAGCTTTGGTTATCGGAATCTTTTTTATTTGACTCTTGTATCCCTTTCACATACCCATCATTGTGGTTTTATTTTTTTGAGCACTTCCTTACTTTTTGGCACTACAAGATGCTCCAGGATTACCTTACAAATTTCCTTGCCCAGGCCTAGATTCAGCTATTTCTGCAAAGAGTCCTGGTCCTTTTTATTGGTTAACAGTATTAGAATCTAAGATCTGGGAACTAGGTGGGTGTGCTCATTGCTACTATGATGTTGCTGTTTTTTTTTAATCATTAAGAGAGAGGGAGAATAAATATGTAATTGTACTGTTTTTTACAGTTGCAACATAATTATCTTGACCGGTGTTTTTTTTCTTTTAAATTCCATGTGGACATGAATTACTGCCTTCTGCTGCTTCTTTTCAGCCTGATGTATTTCTTTCAGTTTTTCTTGAACGTAGGTCTGTTAGCAAGAAACTCTTTCCATCTTTGTTTATCTGGGAATACCTTTATTTCTTCTGCATTATTAAAAGTTAATTTTGCCAGAAATAGGATACTTGGTTCATTTTTTTTTATCCCTTTGAATATCTCATTCTCCAGTCTTCTGGTCTCCATTGTTTCTGATGGGAAGTCAGTCTTCTGAGGTTTCTTTGTATGTATTGAGTCATTAGTCTTTTGCTGCTTTCAAGATTTTCTCTTTCATTCTAGATTTAAACATTTTGACTATGGTATGTGTAGGTCTGCAACTGTTTTGAGTTTATCCTACTTGGAGTTAATTGAGCTTCTTGGATGTATAGATTCATGTCTTTCAACATATTTAGGAAACTTTAAGCCATCACTTCTATAAATATTTTTACTTTCCCATTCTCTCTCTCCTCTTTTTTTGGTATTCCCATTACACATATGCTGGTGTTCTTTAATGGTTTCCTGCAGATATCTAAGGCTCTGTTATTTCTCTTCTTCAAAATGTATCTTTTCTATTGATCTATTATCAATTTCTCCAGTATTCCCTCTTCTGCCATGTGAAATATATTATTGACTCCATTTCATGAATTTTTCATTTTGGTGATTGTACATTTGAAATCCAGAATTTCCACGTCGTTGTTTTTATAAAAAATTCTATCTCTTTATTGATGGTCATTATCATATACTCTCCTTTAATTCATAAAACATGGTTTCCTTCAGTTCTTTGAATAAATATTTATAACAGCTGCTTTGAATCTTTGTCTAACAATAGAACATCTAAGCCCCCTCAAAGATCATTTCCATTGCCTGATTTATTTCCTGTCCATAGGCACACTTTCCTGCTTCTTTGCAAGTCTTATATTTTTCCTGGAAACTAGACATTTTAAATAATATATTGTAGTAACTCTGCATTCTAATTACCTACCCACCTTGGGTCTTGTCATTGTTTCTGTTTTGTTTGGTTTGGTTTCCCTCTATTCGCTTAGTGATTTGCCTCGATTTGCCTGAAGTCCATTTTCCCAGCAATGTGAAGCCTTTGATGTCAGTGCTCAGTTTCCCCCTTGTTTTTGTTTGTAAGTCTGGCTTTCTAGGAGTCACTCCTGGGTCAGCATAGTTTAGTGTTCACCCTGTGATCGCTCCCAGATCCAGTAAAGCTTCTACCTTTTGCCAATGTACCTGTGGGTGACTTGGGGAATGCTTTTACAGTTCAGGGAGTTCCACTGTGCATTCAACCAGAGTTTAGTCTCCCAAATAACATCTGCTATGTGGACTTAGTCTAGTACATGTGCTCTTTTTTTCCTGTCTCTCTACGAAATGTGTGGGTGGTTTGTTGTTTTCTGTCTGCTACTAATATGTAATTGCTTCTCTAATTTTCATCACTATGATCTCTATTGTTTTCAACAACACATCTAGGTATGTGTCCCTTCATGTTCTATTCTAAATAAAATCAATCCCCACAGGCTAAACTACTGTGCTGGAGCTGAGTGGGAAGAAAGTGATATGGAGCCTGGTTCTTCTGGAATGATACCTCTGTCTGATGATCCATACCTGGGAGTGGTCTTCTCAGATCACCACTCACAACTCACAGCACCTGCCTACAAGTGGGAGCCAGCCAGAATGATACCTCTCAGTCTTCTCAGCTATGCCCACCCAGAATAAATCTTTCTTAGCATAGAACTGGGGGAGGGAGTGAAATAATATCAGCTTGCCAATCCTAGAGAGAAATCATAGCCCTACAAACCAGGAGCTGGTGAAGGAGGGAGCTCTTGTTTTCTTGGGTTTGCCCTCCTGAAATATTCTATAGCATGAAGCTGGGAGGACAAATAAAGCAGTTACTGGCTCAAATGCCACAGACAGCAATTGTTCCTACTTGAAATTCATAGATTTTCTCAAATAAATGCTTCTCAGTTTGTTGCATGACTTTAAGCCAATTTCCAGAGACTTTGGTTGTTCTTGATAAATTTCACCAGTTTAATGTCTATTTTACTGGGAAGAGTGTTTGCTGAGGTCCTCACACAGCCATTCTGGAAGTTGATCTGCCGCAATTATTTATCTTAATTTGATGTATATTTGGTGAGCACCTACTATGTACCTGGTGTTATATGTACCTGCTTGTTTTATAACAGCTTTTTTTTCTTTCTTTCTGTCTTTCTTTTTTTGATAGCTGTACCATAATATATCATTGTGGTTTTAACTAGCACTTTCCTATGGGCTATTAATGTTAAACACTTTTATAAACAGTTTTAGAGTTCACATATGTTAAATTACACATATTTAAATTTTATTATTTGATGAGCTTTGACATATGTACATCCCATAATCAAGATAGTGAACATATCCATTCACACACCCTCAAAGTTTTCTTGTGCCTCTTCTTGGACAACCACTGATCAGCTTTCTGTCACTATAGATTAGTTTTCACACCTGTTTTTAATTTATAAAGCTGATGGGAGGGGATGTTTATCCTTGACTCATTTCATCCAGATTTCTTTTTCCTTGTAAGCAAAGCATTTTAGGGATTTTCTTTTTGCCCTGGCACAAGATCCCTTAACAGAAAACAAAGATTCCAGCCCCTTCCCTTCTCCACAAGGGAGCAATGGTGACCAGCTCATCAGATTCCTGAATACGTGTTTCTAGACATCCAAGAAAGGTAGCATTATTGCACTCCTATTTTCGTTGATAAATCCAAGTCCTTACATTTAAAGATTCTTTTGTGGGCTGAAACATAAGGGAAAACTTACTCCCCTGGGTTCTTCTCACTGTCTTTGCCTCCATGCCACCGAGGATAAGTAACCCAGTCTTTTCCTATTTTCTTTCAGGTGAATGATTACAAACTTCCAGCATAGTGTGAGAAACACAGGATTGCCCATTTTCTACACAGACCCTGATTGAACCCCCAAGTCATGCACATAATATTATTCATTTCATTCTCCAATAGGAAATAATGCTGTATTTCCAAGGAGCTTGGCCATTATCAACTGGAAGTAACCCTAAAGCAATGATTTATTCCTGTGCCAAGCACTCGGTTAGGTAGTTCAGAATTGTTAACTTCATTTATAATATTTATAGCAAGTTCCTGAGGTCAGTATAATTGTTTCCTACTTTACACAATATAAAGTTGAGGAAAGGTGAAGTCAAAGGACTTGTCCTAGATCAGACAGCTAGTAAATGGAAGAACTGAAATTCAAACTCAGTTCTGACACCAGCGATTACTCCCTATTCACTGTACTATAATGTCTGATAGTAATTCCTAGGAATTTCCTTCCACATCCTGAAAGTTTCTCATGGAGGAGGATGCATACAGTATGGCCTTTCATTAGTTGTGGTACTAACTACTACTTACACCTTTGTAATTTCTATTACTATTACACAAACCTTTGTTACTCTACCAGAGAAATTAAAAGCACCAATTCATATAAATGTCCCTCCTCAGAAAGAACACAGAAAGCATATCATCCAAAAAAACTTACAAATGAATTCATATTCAGGCTATGCTTTTGGCTGTTCATATGACAGCGAACATAAACTGGATTATATTCCAAAGATCTATAATTAGCACCTTGGGATCCTGTAATACTAAAAAAGTTCTCACCAATAGCTATGCATGCTTTATAGAACTCTAATCCAGTTATGCTGTGTGAATAATTGGCAAAGATGTCTACTGTAATATTTTCACAAAGGTCACTTTGCAAAACAGAGACCACCCTGCCATCTTCTAGCTTGTGCTATATCTCACACAGAATTGCCATCCTCTAAAGGGCTAAAAGGGATTAAATGGAGCAGGGCTACTTTGCTCAAACCAGAAAGAATTCAAGGTCAAGGCAGTTATTGACTCTCCTCAGTAGAGGGCAGTGGTGGGCAGGGCAAAGCTCACAAGAAAAGAGAGACCTTAACTTCTCTTGTATGCCCCCTAAGTGCTCAGACACAGTGCTGAATGCTTTATAGACAGTATTTCATGAATGTTGACAAAGACTCTTAAGAGGGAATGATCATTAGCTATGTTTTAGGCTCAAAGAGGTTAAATGAATTGAATACAGCAGGTTGAATTATTCAACTAGACCATGCCATTTTTCTGAGAAGTACTGTTCGATTCCAAAGTCCCATAACTAGGAGCTTATACTAATGAACTCAAAGAGCAGGCTCACCCAAGACATAGTAGTTCCAATATATAAAGAGGTCTTAAAATTTCTGAACCCGCTGACTAATGGGCATCATTTAACAAGGATAAGATGTAACAAATTACAAGTTATAGAGCCAGTAACAAGATGGAAATTATAGAGAAGAAGTGGTTCAGAGGACTGGAAACCTAACATGCAAAATAATTGGAAAAGATTATATCCAGGTGCCTGGCACTAGGGAGGTGCTCATAAATGTTGAAAAACTGAATGTAGGAAGATGTCATAAGAAACATGTATTAAGAAAAGGCACAGACTGTTTTGTGTAACTCCAAAGGTTAAGCCTTGGAACAGTTGGAGGCACATTTTTGTTCCTTAAAAGGAATACTCTTCTAAAAGACAGTTCAAACTTATAGAAGAGAAAACAACTTGAAATTGGCATGAGTTGCTTTATGAGATAAGGTTGTAAAGATGACCTCTGGGAACCTTTCCGACTCTAGGATGCTTATATTTTGAGCTGATCAGGATTCCCAGAATGTCTACTAAAGGAACATTTATCCTTGTCACATGAATGTCCTAAACCTTTTAAAGAAGGAACTGGTTGATTCAAACTATTTAGGAGTGAAACCATTCAGAACATTAGAACAATACTTCTAATAGGAACTTGTCCACACATTTAAGAAATTATAGGAGAAATTCTGAATCTGTCTCACAAGAGGGAGCCAGTGCTGTTTCATTGGAATCTAGACATTGGACCAAATCGCTTGAAGGCTATAAATGTAACTTTTGCTCAAGGACACAAACAAACATGGTAAAAGAAGTTTGAGCATTTTCTTAAACAAGGGGTGCCTGAGGTACACATATGAATCCAAGAATATGGAACCCACCACATATGAATAAATAATCTAATCACTCAATCAGCATTTACCTGGTTCAGTCTACTGTATGCCAAGCCCTCATCTGGCCAATGGAGATAATAGATATAAGACACCATTCCCACCTTTAAAAGGATTACAACCTAGTAGGGAGATAGTCTCATGGAAAATTTACTGCCTAGTGTGAGCAATGGTAGAACAGAGATCTATACAAAAGGCTGTGGGACGACAGAAATGGTAGGGTTGGAATGAAGGAAAGGATATATAGAAAATACAGCATTTGAGATGGACCTTGAAGAATTCACCAAGTGGAAAGGGGAAAGGGGACATTCAAGGCAAAGGGTACAACATGTGCAAAGACAAAGGTGAGAAAGATCTCAACATATCATGAAAAATAGTTTATCAGGTATGGGTTGGTAAAGGCATAAGATGTGTGAGGAAGTGGTGAATCACCTTCTTGATGTTCTTGCTATGGGGAGATTCTCTGTAAAACCAGACTTTAAGCAAGCTTATCAATAGTAGATTTCTTCCTAATACTCTGAATTGGCTTCCATTGCTGTCCCCAGACTGGGCTGTGCCCTTGTCACTGGAAATATGGCTGTTAGAAAATGTACATCATTCATCTCTTGAGGGTTATCAAAGCCACAGTGGACTGTAGCTGGTAAACAAGGAGGCTTCTTTAGGACTTCAAGGTGACCATAAACCACCAACACGTGAGGACAGCCAGCTCATTATTTTGACCTCCTTTAGGCAGCACTGCTAGGAATGGAATGTTTGGTATGGAGGTCTTGGCTAGAATCTATTCCCAAATCTGCCTGCCTTGACAACTTAATACTAAGAGACCAGAAAGGTTAGTCCGCCTGGTCAGCAACAGCCACTAAAGGTCCATGCTTTGCCAAGGGCACGTGTCCAAAGGGCTTGAGGTCAGGAATCTATACTGCTGCTATTACAGACCCTTCCTAAAGGGATGAACTTCTGAATTTGATTCTTAAAATGCATCAAAGTGCCCTGCTTCTCCTTCTATGCCTCTTCTGAAGCAGGCAAAACTATGAATTATTTCTTACAGTGGATCTGCACTGAACTCAGCTTATTTATTTTTTTTTATTTACATTGGCAGACACCAGGAATTGAACCTGGGTCTCCAGCATGGCAGGCAAGAACTCTGCCTGCTGAGCCATCATGGCCCATTCTGAACTCAGCTGATTTTAAGGACTATAAGGATCAAGCTGAAAAGTGGTTGCACATTCAGACAGTAGCACTATACAGTACATTATTAAATCCTAGATATTTAATAAAAGCTCTTTAACCATAACTTGCTTAAGTTTGTCCTGAAATGGGTTGTTAGAAGAGTTTGGGCATTAAGATTCATCAAGTTATTAAGACATTACTTAATATGTCACTCCATATTATACAATAGGAGTCTGTTTTGCTTAGTAACAATTAGATGAAATCTCAAGACTTGCCTTGACTATCTTCAGCCAAATTTTCCTAAAGACATACATATAGAAAAATGTATTTCTAGAAGCAGTGCTATCTTATGCCTATCTTTAATCATTTATAAAAAGACAGCTTTGCTAAGACCTATGAGGTTATAAGACAATCCTGTCACATTAACTGAAATCATGCAGTCTATGTGAAAAATAGTCCAGAATGCAGATGGACCCATGCTGTGACAACACTCTGATCAATTATGAAATTCTCACTCTTAGAATGATATGATAATAGGACAGAACAATGGCATCTTTATCTTGTAGAACTATCAGGCATTAAATCCTCAGCTCTACCTTCAGGGGTGAAATAGAGGAGTAGCATTTCTCTACCTGCCAGTAGAGCTCAGACCTAGCTTTGCCAAAAAAGCCTGTCTCTATTATTATGGCACAATAAGGAGTCAATGATATTCTGTACGTGAAAAAAATCAGTGATTCAATGTCAGTTTCGGTCCAAGGTCTGTTGCTTTAGTAGTTTGGTGGAAGGGTGCCCACTGTCATTTTCATACTCTGCCTCCCTGAGGAAACAGCTCTCACAACCTCGGGCTGTATTATTGGTATTTTTCTTATTCCATGACAGAAACCTAACCAACACTATCTGGGAAATACCAAGTCTTTCCTGACTTTAGAACTGCTCCTGACCATGCTAAATGCGTGCTATCTATTTCATATTATTAGCATTTAATTATAATTAATATAGTACTTTGTTTCTCCATTTCTTAAGAGGAGAAGTTTTGTTTCCATAACTAAACTGTAAGTTTCAGGACGATGTAGGTGAGTGGGAAGAATGGGTTTTGGAATAAGGCATATTTAAGTTTGAATCTTGACCCCATCACTAGCTATGTAAGTCATGTAAATCCTATCATCTATAAATGGTGAAAATACCATCTACTCTACAGGGTGGCCCTTACAATATGTACAGTCCTTGTCACATTTCCCTGGATGAAAATTCCCTTCTATTTTCCTCCCTAGTATCCCTACCTCTGGTAAAATAACACAGGGTGTTCTGATCGGGTGTTCAGTAACTTGAGACTAAACATAGAGGTTACAGATATTATTCCATGGTTTCTGTGTCCGATATTACAAAGATTACCTGCCCTGATCTCTCTCGAGCTTTAAATCCAAGTTTAGTCACTCGTAGAGCATGTGGTTCTTCAAGAGCAGACTAAGCCCTCTGTGAAATGTAGTCAGTAAACACATCCCATTCTGATAGAGCAGTCATGGTAAATTTTGCCCACACCTTAATCCTAAGGAATGTGCTTATTTTCTTCTTTTTTAACTGGCTGGCTTAGAGCCATATTTTCTCCCTGGGGAAAGTAGAGAACAATTTGCAATTTTGTCTGTTTCAGAGCAGCAAGATGGCCACCTGCCTTACTTTTCAGATTATTAACCCCATTAGCCAGACTGCCTTTATAAACAGGCCGAGGGATTACATGATGTGGTTTAAGTGCTGCTAGGAAGGGTCCCTACTGAAAAAATACTATTCTCTGATCTTATTCCTCCTTTCCTTTCATTAAAAACCCTGCCCTTTCCAAGGGCCTTCTTTCAACACATTTCTAAGACTCCAGCTGAAGACTACCGAAGACAAGTCCAAAAGCCCTTTATATGAGAAAATAGATTTCAATTTTTCAAGAAAAATTGTCTTCCAAAGAAGAAAAATCCAATGCCAGGTCTGAATCCTCCTTTCTGTCAAATAGCCCCACAACTACAGGGAGAGTCTGACACTGGAAATAGGTCAGCTCAGAGCCCAAACTCAGGCCCCATTAATTGGTGTTTCCTTTTTTTAAGAGGACAAACTAGGAGGAATCTTGTGATGGTTAAGTTTATGTGTCAACTTGGCTAGGTTACGGTGTCCAGTTGTTTGATCAAGCAAGCACAGGCCTGATTGTTACTATGAGGCTATTTCATGGATTTAAATCATTAATCTGTTGATTGCATCTATGGCTGATTACATCTATAATCAACAAAGAAGAGTGCTGACACCAGTGAGAGATGTCTCATCTAATCAGCTGTAGACCTTAAAGGGAGAACTGATGATTTCAACAGTCAGAAAAAAGGCTTGTGACCTGCCTTATGGAATTCATACATATCAATCCCATGACCATGTGAACCAATTCTTATAATAAATCTCATGTTTACCTGTCCATTCTTTTTTCCCTGGAGAACTCAGACTAGAATTTCTGGAATTCAGAGTGGTTCTTGAGGAACTGAATCCTGAGTGTGAGATTTCCGAGTTAGCTCTAAGGTTGTTTTCTTTTTATAAATATTTCTCTAATCTGATTAAATTAAAAGCCACTAATGACTATTTCCAATTATCAAGATGGCACTGATAGTTCATGGTGTGAATTGGCAATCAAGATACGCAAAATGTCACCACTGGATATTGCTACACAAATGCTTATATAAGAGGCATGACTCTGAGTGAAAGTGTATTTGATACCCCAACAGAATTCTATAGAGTTCAAAGTATAATGATGTTTCCTAATTGTTCCTACATGTGCTGGAAACATTTCTTAAAGAAAGGGATAAGCTCAAGGCTTCATATTCCCAACTCAAACACTACATGAAAGACATTAAAGTTTCTATGTGTGCCCTGAAAGAACCTCTTATTTCTTATAGCCATAGACTTGAGATTTATCAAAAACAGATACAGAACCTCATTGTGTTAGTGGCAGAATTAAAATGGAAATTGGATTCCTAACCTTTCAGGGTATCTGCTGTTAAAGTGAGGGCATTGACTGGGAAAGAATGGGATACTGAAAATTGGAATTAGGACATACATGCTGATAATGATGATAGAGGGAACACTGAAACCCTACATTCTGCTGAGTCTTCTTTGCCAGATAAACCTGCATTAGTCTGTCCTCAGGAATCAGCCACTGGCTTCCAGTCTGCCCCGAGGAATCAATCATCCTGCCAATATGCCTAATAAACCTGTAACTGCCTCCTGGAGGAAACAGCCCTCACACCTTTGTTTGGAAAGATTAATTTTGTTTCCTACCAGATGACACTGTAATGCAATGCAGTTGGCTTGCAAGACACTGTTAATTCCTCATGATTCACCCTCACTACCCCTCTTTCCTTCCATATCTACTAGACTGAAGCCTAACAGGACCTGAAAAGTGAGATACAAAGTGTAACCCATGAGGAGGTGTCCTAAACTCCAAAAGAACTGCAATTAATTTAGAATGAAATCAGGGGAATATGTGTGGAACTGGATATTAAGGGCATGCGATAATGGTGTGAGGGATTTACGCACCCTAGAATAGCCATGTCTTAATCCTAATTCAATCTAAATCCCTATTCAATGATGTGGGTGGGAAACTTGATTAAGTTGTCTCCATGGAGATGTACCATGCCCAGTTGTGGGTACTAACTTGATTAGATAGAGATGTGACTCCACCCATTCCAGGTAGGTCTTTTTTTTTTTGCATGGGCAAGCACCAGGAATTGAACCCGGGTCTTCAGCATGGCAGGAGAGAACTCTGCAGCTGAGCCACCGTGGCCCGCCCTCCAGGTGGGTCTTGATTAGTTTACTGGAATCCTTTAAAAGAGGAAACATTTTGGAGAAAGCTTCAGAATGATGAGAGAACCACAGAGTCTAGCAGGCAACAACCTTTGGAGATGAAGAAGGAGAACGACCCCAGGTTGCTCTGTAAAGCAAGAGGCATGGAAAGAAAGCTAGTAGACATTGCCATGTTCATCATGTGCCTTTCCAGTTGAGAGAGAAACCCTGAAATTCATTGGCTTTTCTTGAGTGAAGGTAACCTCTTGTTGGTACCTTAATTTGGACATATTTATAGACTTGCTTTTATTGGGACATTTTCTCACCTTTAGAACTGTAAACTAGCAACTTATTAAATTCCCTTTTTAAAAAGCCATTCTAGTTCTGTTATATCACATTCCAGCAGCTTGCAAACTAGCACATAGTGGAAGGAACATAAAATTGGATCAAGCTAAATTAATTGATATGAGCCCATTAAGCAGAGATTCTGGATTCAATGTTGTAGCTCAAGTAGTTAAAAAGGACTCTTCAGTTTATTTGAGTGGTTGGCTGAAGCAATGATGAAAAGGTGGCCTATATTACCTGAAGTCAAAGTGTCAAAACATCCCTGATATAATGTAGAGGAGGGGCTCAAAAGGCCTAGAGAGATTGGAATGTTAGAGTGAATTTATCACTTAAGACCTGTTCACCCACCCCAGAAATGTCCAGAAGACACATCTTTCATCATGATTTTGAGGAATAAACTTATGAGAACAGCTGCATTATCCCTGAAGAGCTCTATTGTCACCTTTCTCTGTAGGTCAGCTATTACTATGGGAACTGTTTCTATTGAATTTGGATCCTTAAAAACAATGGGGATGATCAGATCCAAAGTTGAGTCACCAAACACAAGGTGGGCATGGCTACCATAAGGGACGGCAGAGTCAGAGCAATAATCAGAACAGTCTCATTAACAGAGATCTATAATGTTGGCTAGTAGATCATGGAGCACCATGAAGTAAAACACATGAGCAGTCTACTAAATTATTACAGACTATATAAGTACTGTCCTCCCTCAAGGGTATATCAACTCTCCAGACCTATGTCATAACTTAGTCTGCAGAGAACTTGACCACCTTTCCCTTCCACAACACATCACATGGTCCATTATATTGATGACATTATGCTGATTGTACCTAATGAACAAGAAGCAACGACTATTCTAGACTTCTTGATAAAGGATTTGTCTGTCAGAAAGTGAGAGATAAATTTAACAAAAATTCAGGGGCCTTCCAACTTAGTGAAGTTTCTAGATGTCTAAGGGTATGGGGCATGTGGAGATATTCCTTTTAAGGTGAAGGATAAGGTGTTGCATCTGGTCCCTGCTACAATCAAAACTGAGGAATGCCTAGTTGGTTTCTTTGGATTTTGGAGACAACATATTCCTCATTTGGGTATGCTGCTCTAGCCCATTTACTAAGTGACCCAAGAAGCTGCTAGTTTTGAGTGAGGACCAGAACAAGAGGTGGCTCTGCAATAAGTCCAGGTTACTGTACAAGTTGCACTGCCACTTTGTCCACATGACCCAGCATTTCCAATGGTGTCAGAAGTGTCAGTGGCAAATAGAGATTCTGCTTGGCAGAATGCCTATAGGAGAATCACAGAACAGACCCTTAGGATTTTGGAGCAAAACTGTGCCAATCTCTGCAAATAACTACACTACTTTTGAGAAAGAGTTTTAGCCTAAAACAGGCCTTAGTAGAGCCCAAATGATTAACCCTGGGAACCAAGTCATCATCACACCTAAGTTGCCCATTGTACTAAATGCTGTCTGACCCACCAAGCTATAATGCTGGGCATGTAAAACAGCACTCTACTATCAAATGATAGTCATATACATGAGATTAGGTATGAGCAGGCCCTGAAGGCACAAGTAAGTTACACAAGAAGTGGTCCAAATGCCCATGCCATATTATCTTCTCTTTCTAAGTCCACAGCTATGGCCTCATGGGAAGTTTCATAAAATCCGTTGACTGAGGAAGAGTAAACTTGGACTTGGTTTACAGATGTTTCTGCACAATCTACAGGTACCATCCGAAAATGGACAGCTGTAGTACTGCGGCCCCTTTCTAGGACATTCAGAAAGGACAATGCTGAAGGAGAAATGTCCCAGTAAGTAGATCTCTGAGCATTGTGCCTGGTTGTTCATTTTGCTTGAAAGGAGAAATGGCTGGTGGCACATTTGTATACAGATTCACGGACTGTGGCCAATTGTTTTGCTGAATGGTCAGAGACTCGGAAGGAGCATAATTTGAAAGCTGGAGACAAAGAGGTCTGGAGGATAAGTATGTGGATAGACTTTTCTAAATTGGCAAAATATGTGAAGACATTTGCATCCCATGTGAATGCTCACCAGAGGGTGAATTCAGCAGAGGAGGATTTTAAGAATCAAGTGGATCAGATGACCTATTCTGTGCATAGCAGTCAGTCTCTTTCCCCAGTCTGTCCTCTCATTGCCCATGATGGGAGAGATGGAGGTTATTCATGGGATCAGCAACATGGACTTTCAATCATCAAGGCTGACCTGGTTACAGCATAGGCTGAGTACCCAATTCACTAGCAACAGAGACCAATATTCGGTCCCTTATATGGCACCATTCCCCAAGGCGACCAACCCATTTTTGTCATGGAAGGGGAAGTGATTTTTTTCTTGCTGGAATAGATATGTTTTCTGGATATGGATTTGCTTTCCTTGAACTCAATGCTTCTACCAAAACTACCATGTATGCACTTACAGAATGCTTTATCCACTGTCATGGTATTCACATAGCATTGCTTTGGATCACAGAACCTACTCCATAGTAATGGAAGGGAAGGAATGGGCACATGTTCACAGAACTCGGTGATCTTACCATGCCCGTCATCATCCTGAAACAGGTGGATTGATAGAACAGTGGAATGCCCTTTTGAAGACTTAAATTATGGTGCCAATTGACTGGCAATACCTTGCAGGGTTGGGGCAATGTTTTCCAGGAGGTCGTATGTTCTCTAAATCAACATCCATTATATGGTGCTCTTTCTCCCAGAATTCACATGTCCAGGAATCAAGGGACGTATTACCCCTTTTAGTGTATTACCCCTTTCAGTATATAACACACTAGAAAAATATCTGCTTCCTGGCCCCACAACCCTAAGCTCTGCTTATCTATGAGTCTTAGTTCCAAAAGAAGGAGTGCTTCCACCAGGAGACACAACAATGATTCTATTGAACTGGAAGTTAATACTGCCACCTGGCCACTTTTGGCTTCTCATGACTCTGAATCAACAAGCAAATAAGGGAATTATTATACTGCCTGGGGTGATTGATCCTGATTACCAAAGAGAAATAGGATTGCTACTACACAATGGAGGTAAAGAAGAATTTGTCTGGAATATAGGAGCTCCCCTACGACGTCTCTTAGTATTAAAATGCCCTGTGATTAAGTAGTCAATGGAAAACTACTACAACCCAGACAGGACTACTAATGGCCCAGAAACTTCAGGAATCAAGGTTTGAATCACCCCACCAAGCAAAGAATCAAGACCAGATGAGGTGCTTGCTGAGGCTAAAGGGAATATGGGATGGATAGTGGAAGAAGGTATTTACAAATACAAGCTACATCCACATGAACAATTATGAGTATTTCTTATTTTGTTATGAATGTGTTTGCATATATACATAAAGCAAATATCTTTGTTTTCTTCCTTCTCTTGTTCCCTTATAATATAACAAATTATGTTAACTATATGTCATAATATTTAAGTTACAAGATATCAAGTTTAAAAATGTAGATGACATAAGGACTTGCACTCTCGTCTCAGGAAAGCATTTATGTGGTTCCGGTTGTACTGAGACAGCCAAATTATGTTAGGTGAAAGTATGACAGTTATTATTTTTGTTTAGAGATTAAGTATGGTTTAAGGAGATGTGTATGGGTGCAAATTTGGGAAGGAGAGAACTGTGGTGTCCAGTCTCTTATGTTTGTGTGTCAACTTGGCTAGGTTATGGTGTCCAGTTGTTTGGTCAATCTCTGGCATGATTGTTACTGTGAGGCTATTTTGTGAATTTAAATCATTGGTCAGTTGAATGCATCTATGGTTTATTGCATCTACAATTCACAAAGGAGATTCCCTTTAGCAATGAGAGAAGTCCCATTCAAACAGTTGAAGGCCTTCAAGGGATAACTGGTGGTTTCAGTGGTCAGGAAGAAGATTTTCTAACTGTACTTCAGCTAGCCAGCTTCTACCGGGGAATTCAGTGAATGATGGCATCAGAGTTCCCAGTTTGTGGCCTGCCCTACAGGATTTTGTCTTGTCAATCTCCATGGTAGCATGAGCTAATTCCTATAAGTAATCTCATATTATTTATATATATCCTGTCAGTTCTGTTCTCCTGGAGAACCCAGACTAATACAATTACTTTCACTGATTATAACTAGATCTGCTTTAGGAGTCTGTAAACTCACCCATCCATCCCTTATATAGTTCACTGAAGAGTGCACACAGACTCAGTGTCATACAGCCTCATACAGTCACAAACATATCAAAGATTATAGAGGAGATACAGTGGGCCCCTGAGAGATGGGGTGTCCTGAGGAAGAGATTGAACAACGGGGAATGGCAGAGGAAGAGTAATAATTCCCAGACCAGTAGTTCTTTGTTGTCTTTCCCTTGGATCACTTGAAAGACTTGAGGGGCAGGTGCCTCTTTTTTGATGACCCAAAAGTCCCCACCTTACATGACTTCTTGCCTCAGTTCATGGCCACTTTGCAGAGGTCTGTGCCTTCCCTGTCTTAGAGAATGTTTGGTTTAAGAGAGTTACTCATCCAAAAGCAGTGGAGACTTCTAAAAGTGTTTAAAGGACTGTTAATTTTACAGTGGGTTTTAACCTCGTGATTTGTAATCCATCAAGGTAAACATTGAAGGAACAGCTTATCAGACTCATTCCAGCTGACACACCTTTACTCATCACTTCTCAGAAAGGCACCTAATACATTCTATTATCCTTGGAAGCAAGATCTAGGAATGAGCTGTCCAGTACTGTGGCCACAAGCCATATGTGACTAATGAGCACTTGAAATGTGACTAGTCCAAAATGAAATGTGCTTGTAAATATAATATACACCCCAGATTTTTAATACAGAAAAGAAATATAAAATATCTCATTAATAACTTTTTTGCTAGTTTGTTTTTAATATTTTAATATTTTTATCATTAATAACTTTTCATATTGACTATATGTTGAAATGTCAATATTTGGGATATATTGGGTTAAATAAAATATATTATTGAAATTAATCTCACCTGTTTCCTTTTTTAATGTACTACCTCAAAACTTAAAACTCATATGTAGCTCATATTATAATTCTATTGGACAGTGCTGGCTAATCATCTTGCTTGTAATGTATTTGATGCTCTATAAGTATTTATTAAATGAACAAAAGAAAAAGGACAAGAACCTTCCATCCAACAGGAGGAACTAAGAAATGGTTGGTTCAGTCCTGGGTTTAACCTGATCCTTTTCCACCTTTTTCTAAGACTTGAAGCCCAAGAGAAGAAACTTGTATTCATATCACCCTTTAAAGCCCCTTTTATTAGCACAAAATGGATTCAGCATTTTTGTAAAAGCATTCTTGAAAGGAAAATCTGTATCCATATGGCCCTGCTTCATGTGATATAAGGTAAGCATTCTTCTGGTAGCATCTCAAATATAGATGCAGAAGTAAAAATTGAGGGTGTTAGGGATGATGGAGTTTGTAAAACCATTATTTGGGATTTCATTCATTTTCTGGGACTAAGTAAGATATCCCCATCCCAGGGAACTTGAGAAGCACTCGGAAAGGAGAGAGGTGGAGTTGCTTAAAATCCCTGGTAACTCCAAATTATCAAGCACTGTGGTAATAGGGAATGGGGGAAAATGATGCTAGAAAATGTGTTTTTCATGTATCCCTTTAGAAATCCTAAGTGTCAGGCATGCAATAGAGACTGAGACTTAATAAATGTTCCATCAATCAATGAATGAATAGTAAAATAGAAAAAGATGCAGTGTAGCAGAGTGGAATAAGCAGAGGATTTACAGCTGGGGAGAAATGGCTTTGATTATGGACGCTTTCTAGTACTAGATGTGGACCTTTGGGCAACATACATATGCTTTCCAAGCCTTAGTTTTCTCATATGTAAAATGGGGTTAATCAAGGCTCTACTCCACAAAGTCATTATGTGAATTTAATGAGTTAATGCAGTATTTATTTGTACCTGTACCTGAAACATAGTAAACATAGTGAATTGGTAGCTACTCACCCAACAGAGTAAAGAGGACTTCCCAAAGCAAGGTTGCAAACTCATCACCCAAGTGACATCATTTGTCTTTACATAATTCTAATGGGATCTTTAGTAACGACAAATGTGAGAAGGCTTTGCTGATCTATTAAGGAGCTCTGAGAAGAGGCTTGGTTTTGAGCAATAACCAGACTTGGAAAAGAATCCAAGCCAGTTGGAGGCAAAGAATCCATCCATCCATTCATCCAACAGACATTTACTGAGTGCCAAGCACCGTTGGGTATACAGCAATAAACAAAGCATGCAAAGATTCCTATCCTTATGGAGACTTCTAGTGGAATATAATACATGGCTTATTTTTCAGAAGTTTGCTCCTATATCATTTATATTGCCTGACTTAATTTGGAAACCACTACCTCCAGAGACAGTACTGACCTTCAAATTGACAATTCTAGGCCTTGCCTGTGGCATCTCTGCCGCCCTATCCAAAATAGTCATAAACTTGTAGCTCATCAATAAAAGTTTCTTCTTAGGATTAAAAAATCAAAGGGTTTGGATGTTCCCTGTTCCACACTATGCATTGCTCTCCCCTGTCTTCCCTGCATGCTGTCAAAGTAGAGACTATCTTAACATCCTTTAACATATCAAATGTGCTACGAATGTTTTGATTATGCCAAACCCTCAGAAGATGAACAAAAATCACAGCACTCATACTGGAAGAAGAGATTCTCTCACTAGCTTTACTGCTAGCTTTGCCCTAGAGATTGCCAGGTTGCAGTAAGAGAAGCATGGGCTTGGGCATCAACATGATCAGAATTCAAGTTTTAGCTCTTCAGTGTACTGTGTGACATAATGCAGACCATTTTCACTCTCTGAGCTTCCATCTATCTTCCTCAAAGGGTTATTAGAAGGATCCCATGAATTTACGTATCTAATAGGTGCAGTGCCTGGCACAGAGTCGGTACTCCAGAAATATTAGTTTTCTTCTTCCCAAAGTCCTTCCAACCAAGTTGAGTGATATTTCATGGTCAAAGTCAAAGTGAAAGCTATTCTTGGTGGGATTAGGATTAGTAGAGGGGTCACACTGGCTAGCTTCCCAAAAAGTGGCCACAGTGCAAAGATTCATACTATGGAAATCACGAATGCTACAAATCAAGTTTTATTTATTTATCTTCCTGGAGATCTGGTTTACCAGTACACTACTTGTTTAAGCCCCAAGATACAGGGAAAGCTCAGGGACAAAGAAAAGACAATTGCACACTTGTACTTTTGAAATAGAGACCTTTCAATGGGCTGAAATATAGTTAGTCAGTGCTTTTCCACAATTTTTTTAAGTGGTACAGTAAAAACTATTATTGGCAGTTTGAGGGATGACTCCCAGGGATGAGTCCAGTTCTGGAACTGTGAGATCAACAATGCCATCCTGACCAAAAGGGGATAAAAGAAGTGTAACAAATAAGGTATGAGTGGCTGAGAGAGTTCAAATAGAGTCGAGTGGCTACTCTGGAGGTCACTCTTATACAAGCTTCAGTTAGACATTGCTACCTATCATAACTTGCCAACCCCCAACCAAAACCATTCCAGCCAATCTTAAAGAGCGCCGAGGGTAATATCTAAGATTCTACAAAGTTTCCATGCACTAGGATAACTTTCCAGAAATCTACAACCTCCAGATAGGTCCCTGGACCAAATAAGTCCTGAAACTTACAAAGGCCAGCCTCTCTAGAACATCAGCTAGTTCCATCTCCCTACCCTATATTATTTGACAGCTCCTTCCAATATGAAAAAGTTAGAATGGGCATAGCCCAAATACTCCTAAAGAGTGGGATAGAAAGATCAAAGTTGTTGGTGGAGTTACACAGAGAAGGTAGGGTTTAACAAATGAGTAAGATTGCTGATTCACTTTACTGATATTTCTTTTAATTTCCAGTATCTTAGAACAGCTAGAAGTAGAAACCTAAAGATGTGGAATTATAACCCAGTCCAAACTCTGAAATCTGTTCTGCAGTTAATTGCTGCAATGTGCTTTGAAATTTATTGCTTTTTTGTATATATGTTATTTTTCACAGAAAAGGAAAAAAAGATAAAAAAAATATTTATTCCTTCTAACCTCCAATGCTCTTGAAGCAGCTAGAAGGAAAAATCTGAGAAGATGGTTTGGTAGCCCATGACAAACTCTGGGATCTGCTCTGTAACTACTTATTGAAGAGTGCTTTGAAAACTATTGCTTTTTACTTTCTTTGCTTTGTATATATGTCATATTATACAAAAAAAAAGTTTTTAAAAAACTATTATTGTTCCCCAAATATAATGATTAGAAACATAAGCCACCACCTGTATCATCACCAGGCCAAATACATAAACATCTGCCAAATGCATGAACTAGCCCAAGATAAATTATTTTTCATTTTCCATCAAAGAAAGAGAAGTAGTAGTTAGAGAAAAACACTCAGCATTTGGAAATGTAATGAGCCTCAAGAGAAAAGAGCTTTAGCAGAGAGGTGGTAGCATAATCCAAAAAGGTGGAAGGGTAAACAGACTCAAGGAAAGGCAAAGGTCTAACATACAATTTAAAAGAAGATGCTCATGGCAGGACACAGAAAAGGAAAATAGGGAAAGTGAAAGGTGGAACAAGGTCCTGAAGAGGTGACAGGAGTAGAGATTTGGGAGTTACACTTTATTTGGGAATGGATTTTACAATTTAATTTGTTTTGGGGAATTTACTCTTGATAAAATATTAGCATTTTAATTATTTTAAAAATAATAATTTTTTTTAAACCACTGTATTTTAAGAGCTTTATTGATATGCAATTTACATACCAAAAAACTCACCCAGAAATTTCTGGAAGATGACCGAATAGAAGTTCCAGGAAGATGGCCAAATAGGGTAGATCGAGTTCAGCCCTGCTCCACAGAAAGGTTAGAGAAGGGACGGGAGGGCGACTGAGATGGCAATCCAAGAGTGCAACTGACCTGAGAGAGCCTTCTGTATAATATAGGGTAGCCCTGGTTATAGAGGCTGAGGAAATGAAAGGCAGAAAGCTGGAGCCTGGGGTGGAGGCATGGAGCCTACAGTAGTGCAAGGACAGGAAGACAGGAACTAGGAAGTAAGCCAGGCTGCCTTCCTTGACCACGCTACCATTACCAGCACAGTCCCACGAGCCGTGACTCACCCCACACCCCACACACCCGAACGCCGTCACCTACCCCCACTCCCTGCGCTCCAAGCCCCCCGCCCCACCAACCCACAGCGAGAGTACCTGCCTCATACACCATTCCAAGGGTAACTCAATCCACCTCTCCTGCACCCTTCCAGAGTACTACCTCCCCTCTCTACACCCGCGCATGGACAAAGCTCTCAGTCATGCTTCCCAGCTCTGAGAAAGCACTGACCTGCGCAGTCATGTCATATCTGCCCCGAATCCATGAAGGCATAACACTGACCTACTGCCACAGCTCTATGCGTGCGCACAAAGGGCCCCACACCCTAGAACAGCGCAAACCAGGGTCACGCCCCCAAGACATGTGCACTCACACAGCTACACCCTTCCTGGCTGCTGGGCACCCACGTTCACAAGCACCAGAGTAACATCCTCAACCTGTGCCTATACCTGCCCTGTAATGCATCACCGCACTGTTGTGCCCTACCCCATACCCTGCATCCTGCTACACATCCACCCCTACAAACACAAGGCATTAGACTACCAAAGGAAATCAACTCCCAAAGTAAATCAATCAAGATAATTACATGGGATGAAAACAACAGAAGATCATTAAACATATCACAATGCAGACAGACACAACCCAGCCTAACGACCAAATTCAAATACCAGAGGACACACAGATGTTGAAACAACTAATCAAAGATGTTCATATAACTATACTTAAAAAAATAAGTGGGATGGCAAATAACGTAAGGGAGATCAAGAAGACAATAGAAGAGCATAAAGAGGAACTTGAAAGAATAAATAGAAAAATAACAGATGCCACAGAAATTAAAGACTCTGTTGACCAAATAAAAAACATACTGGAGGCACACAAAACCAGATTTGAAAAGACAGAAAAAAGAATAAAAAATATAGAGGACGGGATAACTGACTTTGAATACTCAAAACAGCAAATGGAAAAAAACTGAATTGGATCTCAGGGAAATGGCAGCCAAAACAAAGTGCACAAATATAAGAATCATTGGTGTTCCAGAAGGAGAAGAGAGGAGTAAAGGGATAGGAAGAGTAGTGGAGGATATAATAGGGGGAAAACTTCCCAACCCTTATAAAGGACATAAATAAACAAGTAAAAGAACTCCAAGCACAATAAATCCAAATAAACCTTCCCCAAGACACATACTAATCAGTCTGTCAAATATGGAAGAGAAGCAGGAAATTCGGAAAGTGGCAAGAGAAAAACAATCTACAACGTACAAAGAAGACCACATAAGACCGAGTTCAGACTACTCAACTAGCACCCTGGAGGCGAGAAGGCAGTGGTATGATACATTTAAGATCCTGAAAGAGAAAGACTTTCAGACAAGAATTCTGTACCCAACCAAATAGTCCTTCTAACTTGAGGGAGAGATTAAAGTTTTCACAGACATACAAGTCCTGAAAGAATTTGTCAACAAGAGACTGACCCTACAAGAAATACTAAAGGGAGTTCCGCCATCTGAAAAAAAAAGACAGTAGAGGGAGGTCTGGAGGAGGGCACAGAATTGAAGAGTACCAGTAAGGGTAACTTAAAGGATAAAAAGAGAAAGAGGGAAAACAGTAGGTAGATTTGACGAATAAAATAAAAATATATAAGATGGTGGATTCATGACATGCCTTTTCAGTAATAACTTTGAATGTTAATGCACTAAACTTACCACATAAAAGATATAGACTGGCAGAATGGATTAAAAAATATAATTTAATCCAGCTATGTGATGCCTACAAGAGACTCATCTTAGACACAAGGATACAAACAGATTGAAAGTAAAAGATGGAAAAAGATTTTCCATGCAAGTTGTAACCAAAAGAAAGCAGTAGTAGATATACTAATATCAGACAAAATAGACTTTAAATGTAAAGACATCATAAGAGACAAAGAAGGAAACTATATGCTAATTAAATGGTCAATTTACCAAGAAGACATAACAATCATAAATGTTTAAGCTCCCAATCAAGGAGCTCCAAAGTACATGAGACAGACATTGGCAAAAGTGAATGGAGTGATACATATTTGAACAATAATACTAGGAGACTTCAGTACAACACTCTCCCTATATAGTTAGAACAAACCAGACAGAAGATCAACAAGGAAATAGAGAAGTTAAATAACTTGATAAATGAATTAGACCTAACAGACATATACAGGTCATTACACCCCAAAACACCACGATAAACATTCTTCTCTAGTGCTCATGGAACATTCTCCTGAATACATCATATGCTGGGGCACAAAACAAGTCTTTATGAATTTAAAAACACTGAAATGATTCAAAGCACTTTCTCTGATCACAAAGGAATGAAGCTGGATTTCAATAACCACCAAAGAATGAAAACATTCACAAACATATGGAGATTAAATAACATACTCCTAAACAACTAGTGGGTCAAAGAAAGAAATTGTTAGAGAAATCAGTAGCTATGAATGAAAATGAGAATACAATTTATCAGAACTCATGGGATGCAGCAAAGGCTGTGCTGAGAGGGAAATTTGTTGCCTTAAATGCCTATATTAAAAAACAAAAAAAGCAAAAATCGAGGACAGCACATCTGGAGGAACTTGAGAAAGAACAGCAAACTAACTCCAAAGCAAATAGAAGAAGAGAAATAACAAAGATTAAAGCAGAGATAAATGAACGGGAGAACAAAAGAACAATAGAAAGAATCAATAAAACCAAAAGTTGGTTCCTTGAAAAAATCAATAAAATTGATGGGCCACTAGCAAGACTCACAAAGAAAAAAAGAGAGAGCAGGCAAATAAACAAAATCAGAAATGAGAACGGGTGCATTCTCAGGGTGCATACACCCTGAAGAAATAAAAGAAATCATAAGAGGATACTATGAACAACTATATGTCAACAAACTAGACAACTAAGATGAAATGGAAAAATTCCTGGAAACACACAAACAAGCTACACTGATTCAGGAAGAAATAGAAGATCTCAACAAATCAATCACAAGGAAAGAGATTCAATCAGTCATCAAAAATCTTCCTACAAAGAAAAGCCCAGGGCCAGATGGCTTCACAGGGGAATTTTATTAAACATTTCAAAAAGAAGTAGCACCAATCCTGCTCAAACTTTTCCAAAAAATTGAGGAAAAAGTACATCTACTTAACTCATTATATGAAGCTAATATCATTTTAATACCAAAACCGGGTAAAGATGTTATAAGAAAGTAAAACTACAGGTCAATCTCCATATTGAATATAAATGCAAAAGTTCTCAGCAAACTATTAGCAAATCGAATACAACAACACATTAAAAGAATTAAACACCATGTCCAAGTGGAGTTTATGCCAGGAATGCAAGAATGGTTCAACACAAGAAAATTAATTAATGTAATAAAGCACATTAACAAATGGCAACGGAAAAATCATGTGATCATCTCGACTGATGCTGAAAAAGTATTTGACAAAATTCAACATCCTTTTCTGATAAAAAACACTCCAAAAGATAGGAATCAAAGGGAACTACTTCAATATGATAAAGAGAATATATGAAAAACTGATACTCAGCATAGTACTCAATAGAGAGAGACTGAAAGCTTTCCCCTTAGGATTAGGAACAATATGAGGATGCCCACTGGCACCACTATTATTCAACATTTTGCTAGACGTTCTAGCTTAGAGCAATCAAGCAAGACAAAGAAATAAAAGGCCTCCAAATTGGAAAGGAAGAAGTAAAATCTTCAATATTTGCAGATGACATAATATTATACTTGGAAGATCCTGAGAAATCTACAGCAAAGTTACTTGAGCTAATAAACAGATTCAGCAAGGTGGCAGTATATAAAATTAATGTGCAAAAATCAGTAACATTTCCATACGCAAGCAACGAGCTAGCTGAGGGGTCAGTTAAGGAAAAAATTCCATTCAAAATAGCAACTAAAAGAATCAAGTACTTAGGAATTCAACTTAACTAGGGACATAAAAGACTTGGACACAGAAAATTACATAACATTGCTAAAAGAAATCAAACAAGATTTAAATAGGTAGAAAGACATTCCCTGAACATGGATAGGAAGGCTAAACATTGTTAAGATGTCAATTCTAACCACATTGATCTACAGATTCAACACAGTACCAATCAAAATTCCAACAAGCTACTTTGAAGACTTGGTAAAGCTAACTACCAAATTCATCTGGAAGGGAAAGAGCCCTCGAATAGCTAAAAGCATCCTAAAAAAGAAGAATGAAGTGGGAGGATTAACACTCCCTGACTTTAAAACCTATTATAAAGCCACAGTGATCAAAACAGCATGGTACTGGCACAAAGACAGAATCACTGACCAATGGAATCTAATTCAGGGTGCAGAAATAAACCACCAAATCTATGGTCAACTGATTTTTGACAAGGCCCCCAAAACCTCTGACTGGGACAAAATAGTCTTTTCAATAATTGGGCATGGAAGAACTGGATATCAATAGCCAAGAGAAGGAAAGAGGACCCCTATCTTACACCCTACACAAAAATTAACTCAATGTGGATCAAACACCTAAATATGAGAACGAGTACCATAAAGCTTCTAGAAGAAAATGCGTGGGGAAACATCTTCAAAACCTAGTAATCAGAGGTAGCTTCCTAAACTTTACACCCAAAGCACAAGCAACAAAAGAAAAAATAGATAAATGGTAACTCCTCAAAATCAAATGCTTCTGCACCTCAAAAGACTTTGTCAAAAAGGTGAAGAGGCAGCCAACTCAATGGGAGAAAATATTTGGAAATCACGTATCGGACAAAGGTCTGATTTCCTGTGTACACAAATAAATCATACAACTCAACAACAAAAGAACAAAAGACTTAATTATAAAATGGGCTAAATATATGAATAGGCATTTTTCTGAAGAGCAAAAACAGATGGCTCAAAAGCACATGAAGAGATGCTCATTTTCACTGGCTATAAGGGAAATGCAGATCAAGACTACAATGAGATACCATTTCACATCTATAAGAATGGCTGATATTAAACAAACAGGAAACTATAAATGTTGGAGAGGATGTGGAGAAATTGGGACATTTGTGCACTGCTCGTGGGAATGTATAATGGTGCGGTCACTATGGAAGACTGTTCGGCAGTTCCTTAGGAAACTAAATATCGAGTTGCCTTGTGACCCACCAATAGCACTACTTGGTATATAACCAGCAGAGCTGAAAGCAATGACACAAACAGACATTTGCATGCTGATGTGCATAGCAGCATTATTCACAATTGTCAAAAGATGGAAACAAACCAAATGCCCTTAAACAGACAAGTGGACCAACAAAATGTGGTATATACATACAATGGAATATTATGCAGTAGTAGAAATGACGTCCTGAAGCACATGACAAGATGGATGAGCCTTGAGAACATAATGTTGAGTGAAATAAGCCAGATACAAAAAGGAACTGTATAGTTCCACTTTTATGACTATCATAAAGGTATAATCAGAGCTTATAACAGAGAATATAGGGGGCTTAGAGATACATAGAAGGGAGAGATGGGTGAACAGTTAGCTAATGAGGTTGAACTCCAATGTAAGGGAATATACAGAAGTGAAGGCAGTTCTCTAGTAGGTCTATAAGTACTATTACCATATAGAAGATGAACAAGATTGAAAGCGGTTGCATAGACCTCCGGTCCCACTGATTAACACTAGAAGTATAAATTAGAGCTTGCAAGAATTACTTCAAAGATATGATTCTCGTACAAAGAGTGTTTACGTCCAGGGTACGGGGGAAAACTACTGTTGCATGCTATGGGCTATGTTTAAAAGGAAAACATCAGCACCACCACAGCAACAACAGAGGGAAATAATGGGGGGAAGGACAAGAGTTAATAGGAGCTTTAGATTTCCTATTTGGTGAGGATGGGTTTATTGGTTTTCTTTCTCTTTGGAGCAATGAATTTATCTAAAATTGAGAGTGTTGATGGACTGTGGACTTTGGGCACTACACACTATGCCTGATCAATGCAGGTAGTTGAATGATGCATTGACTGAGAAGTAGATTGGCAAATGATGATGTGTACTTATGAATGAAGATTGTGCTGCTACAAAAAAGAATGAAGTCGTAAGGCAAGCAACAATGTGAACGAACATGTGGGCTATTTGGTGAGGTAAAATAAGCCAGAAACAATAGAACAACAATGGTATGGTCTCCTTTAGAAAATGCTTATAAGAAAACAGGGGCCTAGATTGTAAGCTTTTATACCAGACACATTAAGTCCAGAGTGGTTATTATTTCCAGATTTCGAGAGGCTGTTTTATATATACATATATAACCTGATATTTAGAGATTATTACAAAGCCAATCAGGTTGGAGTTAAAGTAATTCAGAACACAGGGGCAAGGAAGATATTGTCTATATTTTAGAATCACACATACTCTTTGAGACCAAAGAAAGAAAGGCTTATTTGGTCTGGAACTGAAATTTTCTGTAGCACATGATCTAACTCAACATATCTATATAGCTCATTTGAACAACTGAAACACAGGGAGCCCAGAATAAGAAAGACAATCTTTTAATCCTGTATAGATTAACGTAATGCCTGGATACATCCTAGAGTATATTAAGCAGATGATCAAAAAGTATTGGCAAAGTCCCTTGAGGGATGGGAGAAAAAAATATGGGGCTATTAAACCTGACCATCAGGGAATTCCATGATACTGTGTCCAAATTTAGGGACACCCAAATCAATAGGCTATGCCTTTGATCCTGAGGCTTAGTACTGTGAAGCTTTTATAGGTAGCAGAGAAGCTTAGACTATCTATAGGCATGCCTAAGAGTTACTTCTAGAGAATCTCTTTTGTCTCTCAGATGTTGTCTCATTACCTCTAAGCCCAACTCTGCAAGTGAAATCATTGCCTTCCCCGCTACATGGGACATGACATCCAGAGATGAAAATCTCCCTGGCAACATGGGAGATGACTCCCAAGGATGAATCTGGCCCTGCCACTGTGGGATCAACAATTCCATCCTGACTAAAACGGGGAAAAGAAGTGTAACTAATAAAGTATTAGTGGCAGAGAGAGTTCAAATAGAGTTGAGAGGCTACTCTAGAGGTTGCTCTTACACAAGCTTCAGTTAGACATTGGTACCTATCATAACCTGCCAACCCACAACCAGGACCACTCTAACCAATCCTAAAGAACATCTAGGGCAATATATAACATTCCACAAGGGTTCCAAGCACTAGAGTAACTTTCCAGAAACCTACAACCTCCAGAAAGGTCCCTGGATCAGGCAAGTCCTGAAACTTAGAAGGCCCAGCCTCTCCAGAACATCAGATAGTTTCATCTCCCTACCCCTATATTCGTGACAGACCCTTCCAACATGAAAAACTTAGAATGCCATAGCCCAAACACTCTTAAAGAGAGGGACAGAAAGTTCAAAGATGATAGTGGAGTTATACAGAGAATACAGGGTTTAACAAATGAATATGAATGCTGAATCGTTAAATTGATAACTTAGTCTCCAGTATATTAGAGCAGCTAGAAGTAAAAACCTAAAATTGTGGAATTGTAACCACTGTCACACTCTGAAATATGTTCTACAACTAATTGTGGTACTGCGCTGTGAAATTTATTGTTTTTTGTATATATGTTATTTTTCACAAAAAAAGAAGGGAAAAAAGTAGATTGTGATGATAAAAAAAATATTTAAGCCTTCTAGCCTCCTATATTCTGAAATAGCTAGAACCAAAAATCTGAGAGGATCATATGGTAGCCCACGACAAACTCTGGAATTTTCCTATAACTAATAGTGGAAGAGTGCTTTGAAAACTATTGCTTCATTATTTCTTTGCTTTGTATATACGTTATACTAAACAGTAAAAAGGTTAAAAAAACTCACCCATTCAAGTGTAAAATTCAATGGATTTTTATACATTTACAGTTGCACAACCATGACCACAACTTAATTATAGAACATTTTCATTGTTCTAAAAAGAAACCTCATGTCCATTTAGAGTCAGTCACCATTCCTAGCCGGCTACTAGGCAACCACTAATCACTTTCTGTTTCTATAGATTTGCCCTTTTTGGATATTTCATATAAATGGAATCATATAATACACACAATTTTGTACCTGACTTCTTTCAGTAAGCCTAATGTTTTTGAGACTCTTCCATGTTGTAGCATATATCAGTGCTTCAATTTTTTAAACTGCTAAACAATGTTACATTATATGAATATCCATTTTATTTATGCATTCATCAGTTGATGGACATTTGGGGTGCTTCCACCTTTTAGCTGGTGTAATTAATACCGCTATGAATATACATGTTCAAGTTTTGGTGTGGACATATCTTTTCATTTCTTTTGAGTACATATCTATGTGAGGAATTGATGAGTCATATGGTAATACTATGTCTAACATTCTAAGGAATTCCCAAACTGTTTTTCAAAGGGCTGCACCATTTCGCATTCCCAATGTTAAAGAGAGTTTCAATTACTCCACATCCTTTACAACACTTGTTATTGTCTGCCTTTTATATTATAGCCATTCTAGTGGGTGAGAAATGTTATCTCATGGCTTTGATTTTCGTTTTTTTAATGACTAATGATTTTGAGCATCTGTTCATATGCTTACTAGTTGTATATTTCCTTTAGAGAAATGCCTATTAAAATTTAAACAAGTTATTTGTCTTTTTATTATTGAGTTATGGAGGTTTTTATTTATGTTCAGTACAAATACCTTATAAAATATATCATTTGCAGTTATAGTCTCCCAATTTGTGGGTTAACTTTGTACTTTTTTATGGTATCCTCTAAAGCATAAAACTTTTAGTGTTAAGTCCAACTTAATTTTTTCTTGTATCACTTGTTTTGGTTTTGAGTCTAAGAAATCATTGTCTAATTCAAGATCACAAAGATTTACTCATGTACTTTTTCAAGAGTTTTATAATTTTAGCTTTTACACTTAGGCCCATTAAGGATTTTGAGTTAAGTTTTGCAAGTGATGTGAGGTTGGCAAGCAAACGTATCTTTTTGCATATGATATCCCATTGGCCAAATACCATTTATTGCAAAGACTTTCTTTTCCATTGAATTGTCTTGGCAACTTTGTCAAAAATCAGCTGAGAATAAATGCAATGCATTATTTCTGGGATCTCAATTGACTTCTATTGATTTATATGTCTATCCTTATGCCAAGACCATATTAATTTGACTACTATTCACTTTGTAGTAACTTTTGAACTTGAAAAGTGTAGCTTCTGAATATGATATTCTTCAAGATTGTTTTAGCTATTCTGTCTCCATTGCATTTTGTAATCTGTGTGATTACAAAAACCTTATGATTGGTGCTCCCTTTATCCAGGGTATGGACAAATGAGTTAAAAAAAATAAGGACAAAAATAAATAAATAATATGGGGGATAAGGGGTTACAAAATTGGGTGGGTTACAATACTACTTGTAACAAGAGGGAGGAGTAAAGGGTTTGGGATGTATGGGGTTTTTCTTTTGTCTTATTATTTCTTTTTCTGGAGTAAGGCAAATTTTCTAAAAAACATCTTGGTGATGAGT
>PVIY010018049.1:0-48325 GCA_004026745.1 Myrmecophaga tridactyla
TGTATAAGTCCCTTTTAATGTGGTTTTCTTTGCTTTCAATTAATAATTTTATAGTGACTTAAGTAATAAATGTAGGTAATAGCTGGATTTTCTTTTGGATACCATTGTCCTGAGTTTAATAACTTCAACTACAAGACTTTTTGATTAAAAAAAAATCAATGAGTATATGTCGTGTACATACACAGTCGAGTATGTACTTGTGTGTGCATGCATGTCAGTTATATGGGAAACAAAGAACATCCTCTGATTTATTCCTCCTGTTTCTCAAAACAAGACATGGGTAAAAGTGTAATCTCCTGATGGGTACTCATTTCTGTGCAATCCTTTTTCCTTATTAACATTTGTTGTTTAACCAAGACCTTAACATATCTTTCAGAACCCTTATGCCCTTTGCAAAATGTAATTAATGAACTATCCATCTACCAGGTATCTGCTAAGTAAACCTAAACAACTGAATTGATCCATGCTAATTTTCATTAAGTTAATAATATGTTACTATGAAAGGGATGCTAGGTAACAGAGTAAAGCAACTATATTTTAATAAGAGTTCTGAAAGACATGGTAATTTAACCCAAGTAAAGAAATTTTTAATGCTGAAATTTCAGATATGTGATGCCAATAAACAAGCATTTTGTATAAATGAGTGTTTTCCCATTTTTTTACTCTGGCAATTTGAGCAAGATACTTATATATAATCTTTAACACTAGATATCTTTGTATGTTTTATTTTGAGAATATGCACAAACAAATACACACACACATAATAATGGCAATAAAAGGTAAGATGGAAGTTTCAGATTTTCCTAACCAGAAATTTATATGCTTGCCTTTTGACAAACATAAAAAATGTCTCAGAGAAGAGGCAGGCTATAAAACTAAAGCAAACGCTGTTGAATTTGATCGAATTTGTTTGTAAACCTGGAAGTCTACTGCCACAAGCTGATTAATTCAAAGGAATCATAACTATTAGAGATTTTCTTTTTAATGCTAAAGTCATTTAGCCCAGGTGGACAAAAATTTGGATCTCAAACAAGTGGTAGTCAAGCTGACACTTTAAAAAAATTTGGAATGAAATTCATTCCATTTTACTTTGATCTACATGCTATTAAACAGCTTGGAATTTACAGAAAACATAAGCTTCACTAGGAATTTGGAGTGTTTTACTTTTACAGAAAACTTCTACAAAGGTTTAATGCTACAAAGATAGGTAACAAATGTGCAAGAGAAATACTCTGGAAAATATTTTATGAGACAACAAAATGAAAGTGCTTTTCCTGATACTAAAATCATTTTATTTTATTAGATAAAATATTTCCAGTCTTGCTACATCTTTTTCTCTTTAAACTTTGGATGCCACATTTACTCAAAAAGTAGCCCTAAAAGTCTACATTTGAAATACTGTTAAAATAACTCTTCTTCTATAAGCTTGAAGTTATGAAGGGGATTTGTTTTAAATCCCTACATTTTGCAGATACAAATACAGTCCTTCTTTTCCTGTTTTAGCTTGCTAAAGCTGCCAGAATGCAACACACCAGAGATAGATTGGCTTTTAATAAGGGGATTTATTTAATTATTTTAATAAGGGGATTTATTTATTTAGTTAGTTACAAATTTATAGTTCTTCAGAGGAAAGTCAGCTGACTTTCCTCTGGCTTTCTCTGTCACACGGGAAGGCACACAGTGACATCTGCTAGGCTTCCCTTCTGGCTTCTGGGTTCCAACTGCTTTCCCTGGGGTGATTCTTTTCTGTATCTCCAAGTGTCTGGGTCTCAGCTCTGAGTGCTGAGATGAGGTATCCTGAGTGCCTCTCTCTTTTAAGCCTCCAGCTAATTAAATTAAATGTCACTCGTTGCCGAAGGCACCCCCCCTTAGCCAAGTGCAAATGTCATCCACCATAGATGAATTTCACATAGTGTTGATTTAAGTCCACAGCAACAGAACAAAGGGGGATCATCACCTGGCCGAGTTGACACCTGAAACTAACCATCATAAATCCACCCCTTCTCAACTTGGCAACTATACATATCACCTTAAATGATATATAATGTCTAAATAGAAAATGATAACAGACTTTTTTTCACCTAACAATGATCATCTGTCCTGCCTACCATGCACTAAATCCTTTCATATACAGAATAAATTCATTACATCATAATATCACCAAAGCCTTAAATCCTTTCAGTAATAATACAAATACCAATACCAACTCAAAAATAGTACAAAATCTCATCAAATTCATTTACAGGCATGTTCTGTCCTAAAGTAGAATTCTCTTCTGGCTGTGGACCGGTGAATGTAAAGCAAGTTATCTGCTTCTGATATACAAAGAAGAATAGTCATAGGATAAATAATCCCATTGCCATAAGGAGAAACTGAAAGGAACACAGGTTCATCTGTTCTATATAATTCTGAAAACCTGTTGGGTAAACTCCATTAGATTTCAGAGTGTGAGTGTCATTTATCCTTGGGGCTTTAGAAAGCTGCAGTCTCACCCTTTCCAAGGGCCTATGCAGTGGCTTTGCTCTCTCCAAACACTGGGGTTGTAGTAATCTTGGGGGACATAGGGAAGACCACCATTTTCTTTGCTCCACCCTCTGCAAACATTGGGACAGCACCTGGGCTCTCTACCATCTCTGAGGCACAAGCTCAACTCCTCCAGAACAATGGGGTGGCAGCCAGGCTCTCCCCAATCCCTGGTTTATGTGCACCACCCTCTCCAATGCCTGGGGTGGCACAACTCTTCCTAAGCAATAAGGTGGAAGGCCCGCCCTCTGCTTCTGAGCCAAATCACCCTCTCCATATATGTGGTTGGGTCCACTGTCCTAGCCTGAGGTTTCTTGGCTTCAGACCTTAGCTTCCATGGTTCTGCCTCCAAAGTTATTTTTCCTTCAGTTTGTTCCTTTTCTGTCCCTTTTGGTCCAGACTGGCAATGGTTCTGTTTTACAGATCCCACAACACTCTTGTTGGTTTTCTACACAATATGTTGGGATCATGCCCATTGGACAAAAGGGTTTCCACAAATCCTTTCTGGATAACTCCATGTCAAATCCCCACTTGTCCTGTAATGGTTGATGGCTTCCATGTTTGGTTAAATCATCACGTGGGGCATTATTCTTTGGTCTCCCTCCCTGGAAGCCCAGATTCTCCAGATCATCAAACCCTGGCCTCTTTATACCTAAGAGTTCAGTCCCTAATGTGTCTCTTTCCTATCACGTTTCATTGTAAGATTAAAAAAGCCAGGCTGCCCTTTCCACACCTAACTTGGAAATTTATCCCTCTAAATATCCAAGTCCATTACTCTCAAATTCTGCCTTCCATCTACAAAGAATGCTTTCCTTCCAGTTTTCAATGATACGTTCATTATTTCTGGCTAGTCTCAGAAATATCCTTAGAGTCCACATTTCTACCAAATGTCTCTTCAAAGCGATTCAGGCCTTCTCTATCAAAATCCTCGTAGCTCTTCCCAAATCTTCCCCTTATCCATTTAAAAACACATTCCAACATGTTTGGTATTTATAAACTGTAGCAACACCCCACTTCTCCAGTACCAAAATCTGTTTTAGTTTGCTAAAGCTGCCAGCATGCAACACACCAGATATGGGTCAGCTTTTAATAAGGGGATTTATTTAGTTACAAATTTATAGTTTTTCAGAAGAAAGACAGCTGGCTTTCCTCTCTCACATGGGAAGGCACACAGTGGACATCTGCTGGGCTTCCCTTCTAGCTTCTGGGTTCCAACAGCTTTCCCTCAGGTGATTCCCTTCTGCAGCTCTGAACGTCTGGGTCTGAGCTCTGAGTGCTGAGAGGAGGTATGCTAATCTACTGAGTTTTCTTCTTACCTATCTCTTTTAAGCCTTCAAGTAGTTAAATTAAATATCACTCATTATGGGAGGCACATCCCTTAGCAGCCATAGATGACTTTCACATACTGATGGTTTAAGTCCACTGCAACAGCATGCAGGGCATCGTCACCTGGCCATGATGACACCTGAACCTAACTGTCAACAGTGTCTTAAAAAAGTGGTGTTTGTAGTTTTATGCAAGTTCTTACTACCTTACTCTTATGTGTATAACCCTAAGAAAGATGTGTTGCTCCATGTATTCTAACAATTTATATTAATGAAACTTGACACTTATCAAAATGTTTTTTCATCAATATTCTATTTTTGAAATGTAGACATGCTGATATAAGTATATCTTATTTGTTAATATTCTATTGCATGAATTAATCAGACTTATTTAGGAATCTATTTCCAAACAATTCTACTTCTAGATAAGCTATGTACAAAGACATTCCAACTCATGTATTACCTTACTCTCTCAAGTGAGAAAATGTGGGAAAACAGCTGAAATGATTACCACTTCATTTTACTGTCTTCTCTGATCTACATTTAATAGGAAGTACTTTTTACCACCATCAATATAGCTATTTTTATTTAAAGATAAATTGTAGATGGTTAAATAAAGGATTTAATATCCCTTCTGCTCTCGGGTTTCAGTGTACCTGTCAGAAATCCACACTGAATTTCATCTTAGTGCTATAATTCAAATGGTATCCACTCATTCACTGTGCTATTATTGGCAGTTTTATGGAACCATTCTTTTAGCATAAATAATTTTTGGTATAACGTATTATGACCTCTACATGGAGCATACATTATGAGAGCATTAAGATAGTTCTTTTCCTGATGCAGCTGCATAAGACATTTCCTATGGAGGATACTATAATGATGCTGTATTAAAAAAATACATTATTTAAAATGGGATTAAAATTTCATCTATTTTAAAATTAATCATTTCACCGTATTTTTACACATTTCTTGAGGTATGCAAGATAACTTTATTCCAGGAAAATGAATTTCTCTTATGATACCAGAATATGCTAAATATCAGGTAAAACATTTTTAAAGGTAATAAACTAGTTAATATAAATCATGGTTGCTGGAGGAGCCTTACATTCATGATTTTCTGTTAAAAAAATTCAAATCTAATATTTGTAAAACATCAGAGGTTTTTTTCAAATATGTACAAGATCAGAGTAAGATGCCTAAGTCCATTCAATGGTCTACAGTTTGGTCCTTAGATTCTTTTACCTTGCCTCTACCACAGATTCAAAATAGGTAAACCATCTCTCATGCCTGGGTACTGAGAATCTCTGAAGAAATGTGCATAGAAAGGAAGAATTGAAAGATATACTGAAACTATTTTAAATATGCATTTCAGTGCATATACATAATCACATTTAAATTGCACATAGTGAGCATTAAAAGTCTGGGAAGATATATATCAAAATTAATGTTGCACTCCCAGGAAGATGACAGAATAGGGAGTGTCAGGACACAGTCTTCCCACCAAAACAACTATTAAACAGACAGGAACTGTCTGAAACTACTATTTTGAAGCTCTAGAGGCCTGGAGAACATTTTACAGCATGCAAAGAAGAGGGGGAGGAAGACACTGATAAATTATGGTAAGGAACTATAAATTGCTCTTGCCATGCAGCAGCTGCTGGCACCTATCACCCACTCTCAAAGAAAGCTGCCACGAGGTCCACCCAAGGCAGGCTGCTGCTAACAGAAAGGGATATAAAAATCCTGTTTCCCAAGAATAAGACTGTGTATGGCTGATCACTAATCATGGCTTTTGATTAGTGAATTTGGATGGTGGGTCCTGGCTCTGAGGACAGTTATTGTTTCAACCTTCCCAGAACAGGGGCAGAGTTAGAGGATAATTAAAGACACAGGGCCTCATGAGGACTGTGGGTGAAAGTTAGCTGAAAGGCATTTGCTGGGCAGGCCATAAAAGGTCAGTTTTGGGGAGCCATTGAAGATATTTTCAACACACTTCCTGACTGCCACAATAGGATAAATTGGAGGCAGTCTATGCCCCCTTTGTGGGCTCCTGGCACTATTCTCTCTGGGTAAGATGAAATAGCAAAAGTTGTCCCAGGGTGACCCTCTTCCCAGGATTTGCCCTCCAGGCAAACACAGCATGAGAACAACAGGAGTATAAAAACTATAGAAGCAGAACTATATCCCAAGATCTGGGATAAAGACTTGCAGTTCAGATACCCAGGAGTTATAGGTTTGTCCCCTAGAAAGCAGAGAGGACAAAAAACTACTGTAAACAGGGGAACTCCAAAACAACTAACAAGCAAAAGCCCAAGACAAGACAGAGGCCCAGATCAAGAAAACCCTGAACAGCGCATTCACCTTGGGTAAACCTTCTTAAAAGCAGGGCTGAAGTCTGGTAGTCCACATTTTCCTGTCACCAGTTTGTTGCAAAACAAGAAACAGATATCTTAGGGAGTAAATCCCAGAGTTAACATTTCTAAATGTTAAAATGTACATTGTGCAACAAAAGAGGACAAGATAAAGAAACAGGAAGTGATGGCCCATCCAAAGGAAGAGCAAATACCCAGTGAAGAAGATAAAAATGGGGACATACAGAACAAAGCTTTCAAAAAATGATCTTAAAAATGCTAAGGAGATGAGGAAAGTACAATGAGTAAACTACAGGGCATTGGGACAACAATAAATGAGCAGTATGAGAATGTAATAAAGAGCTAGAAACCTTAAAAAGTAGCCAAACAGAACTGCTGGAGTTGAAAACCATAAACACGGAAATAAAAAATGACCAGGAGGGTTTCAAGAGAAGAATGGAGCTGACAGAAGAAAGAATCAGTGGATTTGAAGACAAAACACTTGAAATGAGTCAGGCTGAGGAACAAAAAGAAAAAAAATAATTATTAAAAGTGAAAATAGTCTAAGACAGCTCCGGGACACCATCAAACACACCAATATATGTGTTATGGGAACCCCAGAATGAGAAGAAAGAGAAAGGTGCAGAAGGAATAGTCGAAGAAATGATGAGAGAACTTCCCAAAGTAAGCAAAAGATGTGAAATCACATGTCCAAGCAGCTCAGAGAGCAACTAAACATGAAGAATACACACTATAATATATTGATTACATAATCAAATGCAAAAGACATAGAGAGAGTTCTGAAAGCTGCCAGAGAAAGGTAGCATATTATATTCAAGGGAGTCACAATAAGATTGAGTTTCAATTTTTCATCAGAAACCATGGATGCAAGGAGGAAGTGGGTTGAAATACTTAAAATGACTAAGGAAAACAACTGGCAGCCAAAATTTTATATCTGGTGAGAATCTATTTCAAAAATGAGGGAGAGAGTAAGCATTGTCAGATAAATAGAAGTTTAGGGAATACATAAGTACTAGACCTGCCCCACAAGGAATGCTAAAGAGAGTTCTTCATACTAAAATGATAGGACACTAGACAGTGGTTCAGAGGAACATAAAGAAATAAAGACCCGTGGCAAAGACAAGTATTTGGGTAACTAGAAATACCAGTTTATTGTATTGTATGGTCTGTGACTCCACTTTTTACTTTCTATAGGTGCTAAAATGCAAATGCATAAAAAGTAATGATAAATCTATATTTTGGACATGTAATGTACATGAATATAAGTGGTAAAAAGTACTAAAAATAGTGGGGACAGAGAGGAATAGGAAAAGTATATGTTTATACTATTGAAGTTAAATTGGTATCACACCAAATATAATTTTTATATATTTAGGTTGTTAAATTTTAACCCTTGGCAACTCTAAGGAAAACAGATGAAAAATTAATCCAGACAGAAATGAGATGGCACTCAACATGGTAAAATACAAAAAGCAAATAAATATAAAAGTAGACCTTAACAGATATGAGAAGCAAAAAAGGTATAAGACTTACAAAGCTAAATAGCAAATTACAGAAAAAAAGGACTTGTATTATCAATAGTAACTTTAAATATCAATGGATTAAACTCTCCAGTGTAAAAAGGTAGAGATGAATAAAATGGATCCAAAAGCATGCCTTGACTATATGCTGTCTGCAAGAGACTCACTCACCTTAAAGTCAAAGATACAAGTAGGTAGACAATTTTATATGATATCTATTTTCCATATTTTTGCTTTCAACTTGTTTTTTTGAATTTATATTATTCTCTTATAAACATAATATATTTGGTGTGGTAGTTAGGTTCAAGTGTTAACTTGGCCAGGTGAAGGTGCCTAGTTGTGTTGGTGTGAACTTGAGCCATTGGCATGTGAAACTCATCTATCACTGACTGCATACCTCCTGCAATGAATGATGTTTGATTTAATATGCTGGATGCTTAAATGAGAGAGCTCAAGGCAGCACAACCCAAGCAGCTTAGTATACCTCACCTCAGCACTCACAGCTCAGCCTAGACCTTTGGAGATGCAGAAGGGAATCACCCTGGGGAAAGCTTTTAGAATCCAAAAGCCTGCAGAGAAGGCCAGCAGAGATCGCCAGCCATGACTTCCCATGTAAGAGAGAACCTCAGATGAAAGTTAGCTGCCTTTCCTCTGAAGAACTGTGTGTTTTTAACTAAATAAATCCTCTTTTATTAAAAGTCAATCCATCTCTGGTGTGCTTCATTCTGACAGCTTTGGCAGACTGGAACAGTTGGGTCATGCTTATTTTTTAAAATCTATTTTGTCAATCTCTGCCTTTTGACTAGGGATTTTAATCCATTTGCATTTAAAGTAACTACCAATAACATTGGAATTCCTTCTGCCATTTTGCTATTTGTATTTTTTTTTTGTAAATCTTGTCCCTTTTATGTCTCTCAAGAGTTCCATTTTAGTCTGCTTTCATATTTATTTGGTTTTTATTATGTTCCATTTTGAGTCACTTCTCTTCCACATGTATTTTCTAGGCATTTCATTTTAGTTATAATGCAGCTTAAATTTAACATCCTAAATCTGCAACAATCATATTTTATTTGATAAGATATTTTTATTTGATTGCATAACAACTTAATATCAATAGCATACACAATCTCTGTTCCATATGTATCCTTTCCTGCATTTATTTTTCGTGCTTGTTACAAATTATATCTCTTTGCATTGTATGATAAAGTATATATTTATCATACAATGATAATTTTAGAACCTGAAAGAAGTAGAAAGTGGAATTATGTACCAAAAAATACAATACAATAGTATTGACATTCATAATTACCCATATGGTTACCTTTGCTAGAGATATTTATTTTTCCAGTGTCACTTCAATCCATTTTCTAGTGTCCTTTCTTTTTAGACTGAAGAGCTCCCATTAGCAATGATGTAAAGTAGATCTTGTGTTTATATTTTTGCTCATTTTTTGCTTATCTAGGTAGGTCCTATCTCTCCATAATTTTTTTTGGGGGGGGTGTATGGTCTGGAAATCGAACCTGAGTCCCCCTCATGAAAGGTGGGCATTCTAACCACTGAATTACTCATGCACCTTCTCCTTAATTTTTGAAAGTCAGCCTTGGTAGACTTAAATTCTTGGTTGGCAATTGTTTTTCTTTCAGTACTTTAAATATTTTGTCTTACTGCCTTTTTACCTCCATGGTTTCTTATGAGAAATGGACACTTCATTTTAGTGGGGTTTCTTTTTCTACAACACATTAATTTTCTCTTATACCCTTCAGAACTCTTTCCATGTCCTTGACATTTGACACCTTGTGTAACACGTATATGTGCATAATGCATTTTTAATTTGGTCTACAGTATCTTTCATTTCTGTGAGATCTGCTATTTTTCTATTTAATCTTTCAAATTCTTCTTTATGCCCTTCTAATGTCTTCTTGATATCCTTTATGTCATTGGCCAACCCACTGATTTATTTAGATTTGTATGCATGCTTTTCATTAGTTGTTCAAATTATGTGTCCCCTCTGGGGTTTTAATTTGGTAATTTGGCTGGACAATATCTGCTTGTATCTTCATGTACTCTGCAATTTTCTGTTGGCTTTTGAGGCATTTGATTAAAATAAGGTTATTTGAAAAGTTGATTTCCCTTGCTTATCTTAGGTTTTGTATTTGCTTAGGTTTGCACTGAAGGTCTTCTGCCTGGATCTCATGCTGGAGATGCAATTCTACTTCAGGATCTGTTAAAAGCTAGGCAGATAAGCAGTTTGCCTGATTTGCACTTTCCACTTCTTCCCAGCAGATAGCACTCTTGGGTCAGCTCTTCCCCTCAGGCCCACCGCTCCTCAAATGTGGCAGCCAGCTGAGCTGGATGGAGACCCAGTGTAAATCCAGCCAAGGCTGCTGGTCTCAGTGTGCACTGAAAACCACTAACCTGAGGGCTGTGATGTGGGCCAGTGTGCATCTTGGCAGAGAATCTGCATATGCGCCTGATGGGTCTGGTGGTTGCCAGGCTTCTGCTTGGGATGACCGTGGGCTGTGGGACTGAGTATTTCAACTGTCCCTGTCCTCAGACAACCCAGATAAGCCTAGCAAGATAGTGCAGCTTGGCTCACTTCCTCAGCTGTGCCTCTCCACCTGTGCACTCCTGAGGGCTCCAGGCCAATGTGGGGAAAGGGAAGTAAAAGAAATCAACAAGTCTCTTTTGCCGGCCAATTGTCAGAACAGTTCCACTCTGCACCTGTTCTGCCTCCCAAAAGGAGGTCCCCTAAGTCTTGGCCAAAATCCAGGTGCCCTCAGCGGCCTCCTCAAGGGTCAGATCTACCAACTGGCTGGAAGGTCTCTGTGTACAAGCAAACCAAGTCTGCTGGTTCCAGTTTCCCCACAGATGCTCCTGGCATCAGAGATGAGAGGAAAGATTGTTTTATAAACTTGTTTTCAACACTACCTTTGAATATTTTCATGTTTTCTCTAGGATTTAGTTCCTGAGCTGTCTGTTCCTCAAGTTTGTGTAAGATGGTATTATGATGGATATTTCCTTGAGTGCTCTGAGATAACGAATACAAACAAACCAGTGCAAGAAAGCCTCTTTCACTGTCTTTGAAAATTAGTTTTTCAATGGTTAATGCTAGCCTTCACAGTTTAGCCCTACTATTTAGAAGATAAGCATGAGGGGAAAGTGAATTTCAAGTACCTATCTATCTTTTCTGAGTTTCTGTCTTGTCCTGTGCTTGTGCTCCCTCAGATTGTGGTTTTAGGAATTCCCTGGCAGGAATCCTAATCTTCCCACTATTCCCTATGAAATACTTTCCCCCCTCCTGGGAGCTCTATTATGTCGCTTAAGGCTGATAATCCTTTGCTCCAGGTCTTGGTGACTTAACTGTTTCTTACAGTTTTAACTGTCTGTAAGCTGCTTCTGCCCTCAGGGCAAGTTCTGGAAAGAGAACTGATGTATAAGCACACCACTTTGACACAGGATTTACTCTGTTACATCCAGAACAGGATAAGTGACTCTAATGGGAATATAGGCTGGCTGCACCACACTGGGGAGCCAGATTGAGGGAGGAGTCAAGACGGGTGACATGAGCTTCTCCAACAGTTTTTACAGCTGTTTTCCTGATTCAGCACACCCAGTTACTGCAGCCCTTTAACTGTTTTCTGGAGTTTTGAGGCAGATAGCTCTGCCAGTTTTTGCTAGTTGTTCAAAGATTCTGTGAAGGAACAGTTCCTTGGAGCATCTTATGCTGTCATCTTTGTCAACTACTTCCCCAATTAATTTCCTTTTTACTTATATTATTTTCTTCTCATCTCTGTCTGTTCTCTCTTTATGAATTCCTGATTGAATTTCATGGATTCATTTAGTTGGGTCCTATTGAGAGCTTAAATATATCTTCTAAGTTGTTTTTTTATTATTGTAGCAAATTGCTTTTCTTACATATGACCCAGTTCTTAATTTTAAGGACAACATACCCATCCATTCATCATGAGGCTATAGCCTCATGTTCATTTTTCTTTTTGTATTAATTATTTTTGGTAGGTAATTTCTTGCTGTGCTCTATAATGAGAGAAGATACAAATATAAAACACGGGATATTCCCAACACAGAATATTCAGTAACATAAACTATATACTGAGCCATAGAATAAGCCCCATATATTTGCTAGTGCAAAATTTGTACCGAGTATGTTTTTGAACTACAAGAAATATTAAACTATAAACAAATAACTTTAATACATTTAGAAAAATTCCCACATGTTTAAAAAGTATATAATACAGGACTAGATTGCTCATGGGTCAAGGAAATATTGTCAACACACACACAATAATATATTTTGAAGTAAATGATGAAGAAAACACAACTTATGAAATTTGTGTGATGAGCTAAATCTGTGTTTAAAGGTGTAACTTCAATTATCTAAACTTCCCTATTAAGAAGCTAAATTAAGGGCAGGCCATGGTGGCTCAGTGGCAGAGTTCTTGCCTGTCATGCCAGAGACCTGGGTTTGATTTTCAGTGCCTGCCCATGTAAAAAAAAAAAAAAATTAAGAAGAACAAATTAAACTCAGAGTAAGTCAAGGTTTTAACATTCTAATATCATTCTATGGAGCTAATCCTCTCTGTCATTATATGATAACCACAAAATATGTAGAAAAATCATTTGAAAAAAGTCACCACTCATTAATGAATAGAAGGGAATTTCTTCAACCTGAAAAATTACATTTATAAAACAATCAGAAAACCCCTATATCTAACATCATACTCAATAGTGAAATGCGGTGTACTTGCCTCCATGACTGGGAAAAAGACAAGGTCATCCATATTACCCGTGCTAATCAACATTATATTGAGGAAACTAGCTAAAGCAATGAAGCAAGAAAAAGAAATAAAAGTTAGATGAATTGGAATAGAAGAAGTAAAGATATCTCTATTTTTGGATAACTTAATTGTGTATTTAGGAACTTTAAGAAATCTAAAGAAAATGAAAAAATGAAGCAAACCCAGAAAAAATTAACAAAACATCTAGCTCTGTAAATGAATTTAGCAATATCACAAGAAACAGAATAAAAAAATAAAGTTCAATTATATTTCTACACATTAGACATGAAAAATTTGAAAAGAAAATTTAACACCTTAGCATCAAAAAAAATTAGGATTAAATTTAACAAAAGTCATTCAAGAACTCTACACTGAAATGATATAATGAAAGAAATTAAAGAAGATGTAAAATAAATGAAATGCAAGAAAATTTCCTGGATTTGAAAAATAAGTATTTTTAATGCAGTTTTATTTAGATATATTCACACACCATACAAAACATCTGAAGTATAATCAATGGCTCACAGTATCATCATTTAGTTGTGCATACTTCACCATGATCAATTTTAGAACATTTTCATTACTCCAGAAATGAATAATAAGAAAAAAGAAAATCAAGATCCTCCCACACCCATTACCCCTCCCCCCATTTCTGACCCACAATATTGGTGTGGTACATTTGTTACAGTTGATGGAAGAATATTAAGATATTACTGTTAACTGTAGTCTGTAGTTTGCAATAGGTACATTTAGCCCCATATACTCTTCCATTATTAACTTCCTTTTAATAGTTTCATCCATTTGTTCTAGTTCATGAAAAAACTTTTTCATATCTGTATGATTAATCACAGTCATTGTCCACCACAGGATTCACTGTGTTTTACATTCTGATGTTTTAACCTCTGGCTTTCCTTCTGGTGACATACATGACTTTAAATTTCCCCTTCCCATCACATTCACCCACAGTTATTCTCACAATAATCTGCTCCCATCACCTCTATTCATTTCCAAACATTTAAGTTTGCCCTAATTAATCATTCTGCACAGATTAAGCAACCACTTCCCAACATTTAGCTTCATTCTATATCCTGGTAACCTATATTTTATAATTTATCTATGAGTTTATATAATTAGTTCATATCAGTGAGATCATACAATATTTGTCCTTGTTTATCTGACTTATTTCACTTAACATTATGTTCTCAAGGTTCATCCATGTTGTTGCATGCTTCAGCACTACATCCCTTCTTATTGCTGAATAATACTCCATCATATATATACCACATTTTGTTTATCTGTTCATCTGTTTAAGAAACCTTAGATTGGTTCCATCTTTTGGCAATTTGTGAACAAGGCTGCTATGAACATTGATGGGCAAATGTCTGTTTGCATCCCTGCTCCCTGCTTTCAGATCTTTGGGTATATACCCAGTAGTGGGATTGCTGGGTCATAAGCAACTCTCCACTTAGCTTCCTTAGAAACTGCCAAACCATCCTCAACAACTACTGTACCATTTTACATTCCTGGCAGTGCTGAATAAGTGTCCCAATTTCTTCTCCATATGCTCTCCAATTATAGTTTCCTGTTTCATTAAAAGTGGCCATTCTAGTGGATGTAAAATGATATCTCATTGTGGGTTTGATTTTCACTGTCCTAAGAAGCTGAGCCTATTTTCATCACTCTTCAGATTTAGCCGTCTGTATTTCCCTTTTGGGAAAATGTCTAATCATGTCTTTTGCCCATTTTTCTTAATTGGGTGGTTTTCTTTTTATTGATGAATTGTAGGATTTCTTCATCTATCCTGGATCTCAAACTCTTATCAGATATGTGGTTTCCAAATATTTTTTCCCATTGAGTCAACTGCCTTTGAACAAGGTCCATTGAAGTAAGGAAGTATTCAATTTTGAGGAATTCCCATTAATCTAATTTTTTCTTTCATTTCTTATGCTTTGGGTGTAAAGCCTAAGAAACTACCATGCATCATTAGATCTTGAAGATGTTTCCCTACATTTTCTTCTAGCAACTGAAAACTAAATATTTTTAAGATGTTTATGCTCCAAAAATTCATCTTCAACATATTTTTTTTTACAAAAAAAATTTTCCAAAAAGAGAAAGATAAAAATTTAGTCTTTCTAAGCAATGTTCCTTTTGTCATAAATATTAAACCAAACCATAGTAGCAAAAGGAACAGCCATAAAGAATAAATAAATGAATGGGCACAGTTGTATTCCAATACTTACAAAAAAACAGCTTCAAGTTCGGCCTTTGAGCTATTATTTGTCATTTTGCCAACAGCTTATCTATAGATATAAAACTCTGGGCAGGCCACAGTGGCTCAGCAAGCAGAGCTCTCTCCTGCCATGCTGGAGACCCGGATTCAATTCCCAGTGCCTACCCATGCAAAAAAAAAAAAAAAAAACTTTATCTGTAGGCCTTTATTTGACATCAGGATTCTTAAAAAAATGAACAAAGAAGGAAATCCAAATTACCTAACAGAACCAATCTTGAAATTAAAAACAGAATTTGAGGACTGACAGAAAAGAACTTGACTTCAATACTTAGTTTATACCAATAGTAATACAGACCGTGTGGTTTTAGAGAAGACTAGACATATAGATCAATAACATCCAATAGAAGTTCAGGACATATGCCCCTGCATAGACAGCTTAATTTCTGATTAGACTGCCAAAGTAATTCACTGGGGAGAAAAGAATTCCTCAATAAATGTTGCTGGAACAATTTTATATCATCTAGATTAAAAACAAAACTAAACAACAACTACAAATGAAAATGAAACGTCAACCTCCCTAACTCGTACCATACACGAAAAAGAATTTGAAATAGATCGTAGTACTATTATAAAAACAAAAATAGAAACTTCAAGGAAAAAGCATCAATTTTACTCTAGAACAATGAAAACATATGTCCACAAAAGCCTTGTATAATAGTATTCATATAAGTTTTATTCATAAGAACTTAAAATTGAAAACAGTTCAGGTGTCCATCAACAGAATAGTGAATAAAAATAGTGTGAGATAGTTATATACTGAAAGAAAATCTTTAGTAATGAAAAAATCAAACTAATGATATACCAAATATATGGATGTAACTCTAAAATAATAAGCTGAGCCAACAAATCCAATCACAAAAGTGTACATGTTCTTTGATTCATTTTTTGTGAAGTCCTAGAAAAAGCAAGACAAAAATTATGCAAGGTGATGGAAATCAGTTAAGTGGGTGAATGAACAGGGATTGGGCATGAAGAAAGTTTCCTGGGTAATGGCAACATAGTATATTTTGATAATTATGTGGGTTTGATTATCAAAACTAATCATATGAACCTTAAATTTTTGGAATTATCTATATGTGTATTATATGTCATGAAATAATGAGTTTTAATAGATCATAAAATACAAAAAGGAACCAGGCTGATTTTAAAATAATAATAAGATATTAACAAGATTATGTGCCTAACAAAAATAAAGTTTTACGAAAAAATGGCTTAAGGCTCTTGTCCTCAGTTTTTCCTGTTTGTATAAAAAATCAAACCTTTAACAATAATATCATATTTTCCAAATGTGCTAGTTAATCTCAAATTTCAGTGTGCCTCCTTTAGAAACAGGAAATCATGGTGCATAGAAGACGTTTCTAATTCATCTACAACTACTTTATCCTCAGAACTTTTCAAAATAGGTGAATTTAGATCCAAAATCAGTTCTTGGTCTCCAATGAGGATGAACATAGGCATAATTTTTAATGCATTAATTCAATAATGTATGATGTACTCTTAATAGAATGACTTAAGAGATTGAGTGAAACAGCTTGAAGAAAGAAAACAAGAAGCATTTTAACCTGCAGTGTAGGTTTGGAGATATTCTATAGGTCAAGTTATAGATTATAGCATTATATTGGATAATAAGGTGTCTATAGGGAGCACATGAATATCGTTTCCTCGTGTAGCCTCATCAGTGCCATGCTGACTCTGTTGCACCATTACTACCATCTTCACAATAGGCTATTCATTTTTATTTTATATTTATGCCTCCTTCTTCTCTTTCTTATTCCTTTTTCTTCTCCCAAGAGAAACTTTATAGGGCACTGCTGATGTACTCATCTCAGAGCTGAGCACAGATTCTGTTCAGTATATGAGTTTGGAATTGAATTAAATTAAATAGAATTGCAAGAAAAATTAATCGTTCCTAAATTCTCTGTAAAGCAGAGCAAGATTCCTATAGGATCAAATATATAAATGTGGTTCAAATAGAAAAAGCTAGCATAAAAAGCGTTTATAAACAAAATGTTCTATTAGTTTAGAAAAGACCTTAGCTTACTTTGCAGTGACCAAGGAAAAATAATTGTACAGCAGATTTAAGAGAATCATTTAATAGTTAAATTAATTAATGTTAATCTTTAATGTGAACACCTGCTTATATACACACAATCTTTTATGCATTCTAGAAAAGAGGTTAGAATAAAATTATTGACAAATGTATACACATATGTCTAAAACTGCTATTTAAAGCATGATTGCTTCTAGGATTATATTAAACAGATTGTCAGAAGACACAACCATCTTTGGTTGAATTATTACTTTTTGGAAAATTGTGACAGACTAAATCCTCTCTCAGAATGGAGCAATGGAACAGTAATCTGTAAATGAGTTAGCTAGCCATGAAATGCAGACGTTTTGACTAAGAATAAACATCTCATAAGATAAATAGTTTACATTGCCTCTTAAATCCACTTTAAAATGTTGTTATTTTTAACCAGAATATCAGTATTCACAGTATAGACTGCACATATCCAATGTTTGACATTAATTAGGCTGAAGATATTTCTTCTTTGACAGTTTTGAACTTTTTGGTTAAGCATGAAATTAAATTTCTTGGATATAATGCAATGTAAAATTATTTTCTTTTCATAGAAGAATTAATTAATTTTTTCATTTTTTAAAAAATTTTATTAACAGCAATAACTGTCCAAATATTAAACTTTTGCCAAATATCATTCTATAATGTAAGAACTTTGAGATCAGAACTCTGTTTTATTTTGTTTCCATTTTTACCTGTTCAAGAGACAGTTGTTATTGAACATATATATGCAAGATAAATTATTATTATTATTATGATGATGATGATGATGATGCATGGGAAAGCTCTGGGAATCAAACCCGTGTCTCTGGCTCGACAGGCAAGAATTCTTGCCACTGAGCCACTGCCACACCACCCAAGATAAATTATTTTAATCCCTGAAATATCAATATAGAACACGAGAAGGGATATTCATTTACATTTCTTGATCAGAAGAAAAGTACAATTTAAAATCAGCCTTTGAAAAGATTAGGACCATTTTAACAAAGGCAAATCAAAATTGATTTTGGCAAAAAAAGTGAAAATAAAGTATTTTATATATTCACCAAGTAAATTTAAAAATTTAAATATTTACAGTTTGTCCTTACTGTTATGATGGATATAGTAAAGGGAAAAAAAAGTTTCTGTCCTCAAGGAAATTTTAATCTACATAAGGATCCCAGATGATATGTAAATCTTGGCAATGAAAACAAATGAAAATAAAATCAGGTGTTAGAATTGTGCCGCAGAGCAGATGGAAATTCTAGTCCTTTCTTTATATCTTAAATGTTACATACGACACAAATCAGGAAGCCAAATGTAGCTGATATTTTATTAGAATCAAGTTGATGTATGTGTTTTTATGGCACAAACATTTTGGCTTCTGAATCATGCATTGCCTTCTCAAACCAATGAAGAATATGCTAATAATGCCTGTATCTTTCTGTAAAATGTTTTTCTTTAAAAATCAATTCTAGCACTGCCATTCAAAATGATGGATTTAAATATGAACCAGGAGATCATTCACATAGTAAGTGCTTGATAAATCTTCAAACACGTTATGATAATTAAAAGCACCAGCAATGGAAATAGAAGATCTAGACTTTTTTCTCATTTTTGCCAGATACTAGAATGTTGCTTGACTTCTATATATCTCATTTTTGTAGACTGTAAAATCTGGAAGACAGACATTATTTATTTCCTTTAACTCACAGCATCTGATGAGAGCAGATGTCACAAATATGACAGCATTTAATAAGTGACAAGAGCTATATCATACATGCAAAATATTGGAAAGGTTAATATATTTGTAGAGAAATAATATTTTTAATGGTACCCTGTGTCCTATGCTGTATGATGACTCCTTTCTCTTGTCTGCAGCAAAATCAGCCACAAATTCTTGGCAGCTAACAAAAACAACATTATTTTTAATTCGTTGTATGTAAAGTCTGCTGGATGGTTGTAGCACAGGTAGTTGGCTTCAATTCTGTTAGTCTCTACAGGACTTGACTGGGTTTATAGAAAATTTGAGTTGAGGTGTCTTTATTGGCTTGCTAAAACTGTGGGAATGCAATATACCAGAAATGGAATGGCTTTTAAAAGGGGAATTTATTTAAGTTTTAAGTTTACAGTTCTAAGGCCATAAAAATGTCCAAATTAAGGCATCCAGAGACAAACTCCTTGATTCAAGAAAGACCTCTGGGTCCAGAACACCTTTGTCAGATGGGAAGGCATGTGGCTGGTGTCTGATGGTCCTTTAGCTTCTGGGTTCAAACAGCTTCCCCACAGGCATTTTCTTTCTTTACGCATCATCAAATGTCTGAATTTTGTGTTGGTTCTTTCGACTCTGTCACTTCTGAAGCTTTTTCCAAAATGGTTCCCTCTCAAAGAACTCCAGTAAGGGACCCCACCTTGAATGGGTGGAGACACTGCTCCATGGAAACAACCTAATGAAAATGTCCCACCTACAACTGAGTGAGTCACACCTCCATGTAAACAATTTAATCCAAAAGATCCCAAACATCAATATTGAATGAGGATTAAAGAATATGGGTTTTCTGGGGTATACAACAGTTTCACACCAGCACAGTGTCCAACCACAGGTATTGCTGAGAACTTATTCAGTCATATTACTTAGCAATACATTTTATAGACATGGCTTTAATATTTTCTTCATCACAACAGGGTATCTTACTTAGCCAAATGTCATTCATACCATTTCTCAAATTAATCTATTTATGGTTGTATAAAAGAATCAGCTAAAATTCTCCATACTGAAAGTCTGAGAATTTCTGTATCTTGTCTTTTCCAATGCATCTCTGATTGCATAAAGGTCAACTCTTTTTTGAACTTAACTTTGTGAAGTCTTTGATCATATGGAATGAATAACAAACAATTTGCACTAATAACATTCTGTCTCAAAACCTCTTCTCCCAAAGCAAATTCACTAGATAAATGATTTGCTTTCTGTGCTATCCCAGGTGACAATTTTATTTTGCTACAGGAAAATATGGGTCACCATTTTTGCAGATTTTTCCAGCCTCCTATAACAGTTTTTGCTTTTCACTGCTTTATGCACAGACCCAGAGCCAATGTCTTATATTTTAAATTTTTCTTATGGGGCCACTACATTTTAGGTAGCAATTTCTGAGTTACTGAGTTTTCCCTGAGGCAACAAACAACTCCAAAATCCCAGTGATTTATATACATAACTACCCTTTCTGCTGGTTACAATAACAAATGTCTCACCTTTGCTTATATTACATGAAGGAAAGGTTCTGCTAGTCACCGATGGTCTCCATATTTTTTTTATCATTTTGGAACACAGATTGAAGGAGGAGCCACATTCAGGAGCATATTTTACACATGCAGAGAAAAATCAAGCAAACACATTTAAAATTTTTGCTCCTACTAGATTTACATTAGGCATTTCCACGTACCATTGGTCAAAGCAAGTGACATGACCAAGCCTAAAATGAGTGAGGCCTGAAAATATACATTGCGCATCGACTAAATAGAAAACAGAATGTAAAGGTTGAGGAGTGAAGGATAATTGTGAAAATAACATATTCCATCACACACTCAAACTCCCTGTAGCACTGGACTAATCTTTAAAAATTGTAATATCTATAAACAATTCAGAGTCCACACCCTGCCCCCCCCCAAAAAAAACTTAAATCAAACTAAATTCCTTTATTTTGTGAATGATACTTTTATTATCTTATCTTTTATATTTCACATAATATATTTCCACAGATTCCTGCGCAATATACAGAAGAATCTTTCAAGAAAGCCCAGATTACTGATTGGGAAATATTCAATTCATAGAAAAACGTAAAAATGAAGAGAAATTCAGTTTCTCTCTCCTCTACCAAACTGCTGCAGTTCCTTATTTTATCAATTGGTTCCCTAATTTCTGTTAAAATAAGTTAGTGAAGTAAATTTGGTCTATTAGCTTCTCAAAGAAGGTGTTATATCACCCTGTTCAGTACTCGTGGAGCTCAGCGCTACTTAGTGATGAATTCCCCAACTTTCAAAAATTGGAGGAAAAAAGTTGCCTTCCACATACATATTAAAAAAGAACAATAGAAGCACTTTGTTTATTTCAAACATGTTTATTTCTCCTTTTAAATACTGCTGTACAATAAATTAAAACTAAAAAAATCTTTCTGGTCCTAAAGATGGCTGTGAATTGCAGGGAAAAAAAACAGAAATGGAAACATTGGCAAATATAGATGAGAATTTACTGTAAAAATAAATTCATATTTTAAAGTTATGGAATTAAAATTCTAGACAGCCATATAATGAATGAATATAGATGTGGTTAGGTAAAACATGCTGATATCCTTTTATTGTTCAGAAGGGTGGAGAATAACGGAAAAATTTTGGACTTTGGAAGAGACATTTATCATGAATTACATAGCTAAAGAATTGAATAACTGCAAAAATGACACATATACAGTTGTATATTCGTGCTTCAATCAACAGAAGAGGATAAAAGGGTAAATGATGGAAATAATAAAAGACAATAAAGACAAAATATAACATGAGTTATAAATAAATCTTATATCAGTAATCAGTCATGTAAATATATTAAAATAATCTATTTAAATGAAAAGACTATCAGAAAATGAAGAGTCCTGCCATATACCTCAAATAAGAGATTTATTTGAGGCAGGAGCTATTTTTAAAATTTTAAAATTAAAGAAAAAAAGAACATATAACCAAATGAAAGATGGTACAGCATTATTTAAATAATACAAACAGAATTAAAGTATAAATCCTAAAATTTATTAGTGCTTTATAGTAATTATAAACAAGGGTTTGTACAACACTAATGGTTTCTTTTTGGCTTGACTATTAAAAACAACAAAGAAGAACTTTGCTTAACATCCAACCATACAATAACAATGTAAAAACCTTCAATAATTCATCACATTAATTCCTTCTTCATCCAGTGTTCTTCAATATCATTGGATCTGAATTTATCTAAATTCAGATAAATGAAGAATTTACAGTGTCTTTGAAGTGAGATAGCTGATCATCAAGGGTTTTTATGGGTTAATCCATATTTATAGTAACACTGTAAAATTCCTTATTTTAATTTTCATCCTGGTCTTTATCAACCACTTGGAATAGTTCAACTTGACTAAGCCATTTTCTCTCTTTTGTTCTATTTCTCTTATTATTAATCTTATTTTTGTGTTGGCCATTTTTAGTTGAATGGCTCAAGCTTTATTTCTCATCATTAAACCAAATATGTAGCAGCCCTGTTTGCAGGTGAGTTATTTCCTATATGGTCTTTTACTGTCTGAACAAGAGGTGGAGATAATAGTACCAAAAAAAAAAAAAGACACTGCTTATATCACAAGGCATAATAATTCTTTGGACCAGAGGCATACAATTTTGGGTGGCTTGTTGCCTGTCACCATAAAATCAACCTAGCTTTGTACCAGGAACATTTCAAGGGTCCCAGGATATTATTTCATTTTTTGAAAAAGGTAAGAGAGTCAAGTGGAAAGCCTTCTCAGCATATACTTCTCTATTCATGCCTTTACCTATTCCACATGGGGCACTTCTATTACATTTAAAGGATGGTGGATTGTTTGGATGCTGAACACTGATGGAACTCAACCTGAACTGTCCATCCTATTTAATTTGTCTACCATGAAATTATTAGCCTATTGTTCATTTACCCAAAGTATATAAGATAGCAAAGATTTATCAGACAGCTGTTAGTATTTTCAAGCAAAATGTCATATTCCTTTAAATTATATTTGTAAATTTCTGTGGCCAACTCTCCATTACCATTGTTTGCTTGGAGGGTGTGACTAGTGACCAATCATTTTAGTTTAAGAGAAGTATAGCTGAACCCACTGTATTCTACAAATTCTCAATTAAGCCCTTGGTGTACGATGTGACTCTTTTTTTTGATCATCTTTTTTTATCTAGTATGATTGACTATTTTCTTTCTTGTGCCTATTTTGCAATTTTATTCACCTTACAAAGTAATTAGGCAGCAATAAGGTAACAATTCTTCTAGCTATTTTCCTCACAATCTGCCTTTCTTCATGAATTTATTTTGCCAATTCTTCAGGGGCCAAAATTTTTTCACTTAAAAATAAACAAACACATAAATAAAACTGGAAAGATTTGTTCCAAATATGCTGCCACAAGGTTTTTCTGATTCACCTTGAGGCTGGGTCAGTAAGCATCCTACCATCACAGTCTACTCCGATCCTTCTTTCCTTTACTTTGCCTTATTACAAATGAGGCCTTACTAAATTGTGTGTCTGAAAGTCAATCCATTCATGACAACAATCAGGTACAAATATTAACTTGGCAGTGGTTTTATTAGCAAGACACAATAGGCTTCCCAAAGCATAGAGTTTAATAAGGGACAAAGGGAGGCAACCCAGCATGCAGAGTGGCAGCAGAGAATGCCACTCTTCACATTAAGAGAATGACTGAGAGTGACATTGTATTTAATAATATGGGGGGTCACTAGTGATTTTAATAAAAGAGTTCTTGGACATGAAATTCTGATGAGAGATGGCTAAAGGAAAAAGGGAGACTATAGATAACACTTTCTGTGAGTGTTGTTAAGATTGTACTCAACAAATGATCCTACTTACAATGGGTCCACACACACACAGGAATGGATTATCTTTTAGAACATGATTTTGGGGGGCACATAATTTCAAACCATTACACTCATTTATTCATCCTGTTATTGTTCATATAATTAATATGTTTTAGAAGTCAAGGACAACCAGAGAGATGTAACCTCCATCAACTATCACTGGATGACTGTAGAGATATTGCCAATTGAAAATATCCTCTTGTAGCATAAGAAAACCACCATTCAGGAAGAGCATGAAAGCCATACTTCTCCTTTTGCATTACCCATTATGGACAGTCTTTTCTTGCTCCTAATCAGATTTCTCTATATCCAGAGTTGTCTAGATATAGCCAGATTTCTTGTGCTGAATAATTCCAGATTTAGCCTTTTTTCCCTTTTGTGCCTTAATACAAATGATTAAATAAATGAATAAGAATTATATTAATATTTGATTGCAGGAGAAGCAATCTGGCCAGTTACCAGCACAAATATTTAAGGGAAACCTTTCACTCTAGTATTATTTTCTTTTAATTTTCCATTACCTAGCACAGATTTGATTGCAGATTGCTGCAGTAGAGTGCATTCAATCTTATTTTAAACTCTAACTTATTCAGCATTGTTATATGATAACCTTACCAGTGATTTAAGAATAATACTTTTCAACATATTTTTCTCTCATATAACTAGGAAAATCTCTTATCTATCCCATTTCATAATTACCATTTTTCCAATATTATTTTTAATAAAAGAAAATTAATGAGAATTTGAAATGTATCTGTTAAAGTTAAATTCTGTCAAAATCAAATGCTCTGTAACTTATATTATCAGTGTGATTTTGTTGTTTCTTTTCTATGTCTTCATTTTATAGTAGCATGAGGCCCAGGCAAGCTAATTAATCTCAGGTCACCTAATGTTATGTAGCTTGCTGTCACTTTAGTGTTTCTACACAGCTACTGAGAAAAGGCAGAATAACAACAAAGAACTTGAGGTCTTCTAAATAACCCCACTGTCATTTTTCAAATATCTGACAAATGCCTTCTTCAGAGAAATAGCAAATGCCAATAAAGTCTGAGGTATTTGATAAAAGCAGAAATGCCCATTGTTCAATGGCAAGAAAAACAGAGATTATGTGTCCTCTGGTATAGAATGGAGGTAGAAAGAAAGCCAGTGATTCTTCCAATTACTTGGAGGAAACTTGTTTGAACGGAAGTCCTCTGGAAGATAGGTGTAGCATTTGCTTTGCCCAAATTATCTATTAGCATGACAAATTTAACAATGTGTAAGATTTTTGACTTATTATCACTATATTTCTACCAAATAATCAAAATTTTTGGTGAGGACGGTTACTATACCTTAGTGATGTGTGAGCACTTTATGGGAATAAAATGTGAGCCTAGAACTTAGGTGGCTGGTTGACTTATTTGCTTGTTTGTTTCTAAGGCATTTTATAAAAATGTTTAAATATATTTTGGAGAAACCATTGTTCTTGAGATAGTGCAGAGTGAGTTGCTATATGGTGTGTCTTGGGAACACGATTCAGGCACAAAAGAAATTTTCAGCAAATGATGGTTTTGTTACTTATACAGCACAGAATGTCTAAAGGAGCAGGGGAAGTGATCCCATCTTGGTTGGTCTCCCAGGGAAGCCAACTGTCTAGGTCAGGTTAAGTGGAAGGCAGCTCCACACATCCCATTTCCATGGGAGAGGAGAGACAAATCTGTGCTGCCTGAGGGCAAAGTATTTATATGACCCAGGGGAAGGGTCATATAAGTGAGTGAGAGTTTCTGCCCTGATAAGCAGCTTAGGCTGTGTGTTCCCAGTTTCTAAGGTTTAAGGTAGTAGGGTTAAACCTTTACATTAGACCTCACATACAACCCTCCCACTCTCCACCCTACCCCAGACTGCAGAGCGGAAACTAATGGAAACATCTGCACACAATAGAAAAGGAAGAAGGGTAAACTAGGACTTGGAGATGACCACAGGGCATGTCCCTGACTTCCCCAGCATGTAAATCCTCAGAATGAAGTAAATAAAAGTTGGAGTCAATTCTATTCTTACTGTCAGTGTATTTTATGTAAAATACTGTTGCAAGGTTTTCTAGTATTGCATCGGCAGAGTACACAAGGTGCTGGTCCACAGAGATGTCTTTCTTATCTAATTTCCTCTACCAAATAATGATGAAATCTTATATTTATTAATGCAAGAGTTAAATATAACTACCTCTTAGTAAATTTTTCTTTTAAAAAGTCTATTTTGAAATTGTAGCTTAATATGAAAGAAAGAAAGGAGCAAGCAATTAAGCAATAATCTACCCTAACCCGTGGTACCTCATCCCACTTATCCAGCCTTATTTTCCATTTTTCTCCAAAGCAGCAATCTCTACAGGACACTTTATATGTTAACTTACTCTCTCTCTCTCTCTCTCTCACTCTCTCTCTGTTTCCTGCAGAGACTGTAAGCTTAAAGTAGACAGAAACTTGGTTTTGTTCAACTGCTGTATCTCCAGGATAACTAGCATGTAATATGCCTTCAATACATACCAGTTGAATGAATGAATGAAGTCAGAAAAGGTTGTCAGGTACCCTCAAAAGATCGAGAAAAACACATTGAAGAATGAAGTCTAGGGCTCATAAAGAGAAGGGTGGACTCTGGTGATTTTGCTTTATACCTTAGTCTTTGTGGGGGGTCAGGAGGAATAAATCAGGTCTGAGCAAGGAGAAGGTATACGGAATCACAGGATCCACCTAGGAAAGTCCCCAGAGTTAAAAACTGAACAATAATCATTGTTAAGAAACTAGAAGAATGGAATGTATTTTGCAAGAGCTAACGGCATTTCCCTGCTTTTGTAGATAAACTTGCTTGCTTACAGCTGCAAACCAAGATGTGGCTCTAAAAAGATAATGCCCCTTTCCTGCTTCTGTGGATAAGCTTGTGTTTTTTGCCTTTATAACCCCCCTTGAGAACCTCTCAGGGCTGCTCTCTGAATCTTCTTTCTTGGGGGTTTCTGAGGCAGTCACCAGCCAGCTAATAAAGACTCCAAACTGGCTTGCAGTTTTTTAAAATTGTGTGGTCTCTCTTTTGGTGTGCCCCACAACAGCTTGTCTCAGTTTAGTAGAGGACCATTGATATGACTGTATATATGGAGCAAACAGGCTTCACAGCAGGCAGTCCTCTCCCCACCTTCTTTTTCTTGTTCTGTGTCCTCCTCTGTGGAAAATACCCAAACTCCCTCTTCTGACCTCCAGGAATGGGTGAAACTGCAGGCAGGGGAGATAAGACACATTCCAGGGATGGGAACCCCTTCCCCAACAGCACTTCTGCTTCTGTAACCCACTTCACACCTTAAACTGACCAATTGTTTTTCCTTTAACATTACTGGTTGCCATATTAAGCTTACCTTATCTCTTGCATGTAATTCAGTCAATAAAAGGAAGGTTGCCTTTTGTTCGGGGCTCAGACTTTTGAGGTGACTCAGCTGAGCCCCATGCCTATGAGCTAATAAATCACTTGCTTTCTGAAACTACGGACCAATGGTCTTGGCCTGTTCCAATTTCACAAAATGTTCCTGGAAGCCTCCACTTCATCCCTGGTTTTCACACTACATATATACCCTTGAAAATGTTCATTTTGTAAAAGGTTATATATATATATATATACTTCTAAGGAAAGGGAAAGGAAAGTGTGCAAAGATAAGACAAGAGATATTAGAAAAAAAGGGAAAACAACTCTCTTGCTATTAGAGATAGTGTGTTCTGTTTACCATGTCTTCAACTTCCTGTGGTCAAAACCCCTGCCTACCTCTCTGACATTCTTGCCACTTAGGTGATTGTGGTTTGCTGGCCTCTGGAAACTAAAAACCATCTCTTCTCCTCTATTGCTTAGGGGTCCCATCACTTCCATTGCTATAAATGAGTCAAGCTCTGTGACCACCTATTGGACCATCAGCCTTGGTCTACAGAAGAAAATCACTACTGAATTGCTTGCTGGTCCTGGTCCCCCTCTCACCAGGGCATACCTGAAGGTTTTGATGAATGGCTGTGTTCTTTGGACCTTCCTGTGGAACATAATCTTCTGTGGGCTATGCAGCCTCACATCATATATTTATTCTAGGAAGCAAACTTTTCTTAGCCATTTTGACTGACTCTTGCATTATTGGCCAGGGAAGCACAGGCATTTCCACTTTGCTCGTGTGGGCAAACATTTTCTCCTGACTTTTTGCAGCCACTATAGCAGTGAGTTTGTCCCCAGTCCCCACCAGGTCCTTGCCAGAGTGGTAAACCCCACGGTACTAGAAAGTGCCCCCAAGTTAATGAATTATTCTTTAACCAGTCTCAAATTCTGGCCCCTTTGAGCAATCACTGTCAAAATCCAATCCCAGGTAACTGTCCTATATGTTTGAAATTATTTTTAATTAAAAAGTTAAAAAGAAATCTAATCTCAGGAACAGTCCTGTGGTTCCCACTGGCATATGCTCCATAACTCTTGTACCTTTTTGGGGTCCACATGCCCAGATACCAGGGTTCTTGGTTAGTTTCAAATCATGCTCATTCTTATGTTTTAGTGCCTGTTTTCTACATTTTTGTCCACTGTTCCTACCCTATTCCTGACTGAACCTTATTGCATGAGTATCAAAAAATGCAATAGGAAGATGGAAGAAATAATTATCTATTTTTTGTTATAAGGAAGACTGAAGTTCTTTCAGGCTTTGATAAAGAAACAATGCATATATTAAACTTAAGGATTTGACTGCTTAAAATAGATCTATTTACTGTTTTTATCTTGAAAGAGAAGCTTCATCAAATGAAATTAAAGAAAGTTAAGATTTTAAAAAATGGTCATATCACCTATTTTAATTTTTTTTGAAGAAAATCATTATCTTTGTGGATGTAAGGTAAAAAGTAAAGTGCCATCTTTAAGAAGAAATAAAATGTTTAGAGGTGAAGTTGCTATGAACTAGAGCAATCTAATAAATGGGAGTTTTCTGTTGATAGCAATTTTCTGCCTGGAAAAGTGATGTAGCCAGGACATTATTAAAGGTGACCAACACAGGTAGCGTGTTTAAAAGACAGCTCCAGGTACTAAACTCTAAAATTTTCTATTTAGTACTGCTTTGAATCTGAGTGGCAGAACATGTATTACAATTAAACGTAATATTGTTAGAGACTTATGTAGACTTTGGAGAATTAAATGGGAACTCTGTGCCTATTAAAACACTGATGATTTGTTTTCTCATTTGGAATCATATTGTAAAATGTGAATCAGCAGCTGATTTCCTTCTTCAAAATAATAAATTACATCTTTTGGTTTGTCTCTGGTGTTTTGCTAAGAGGCTACTTTAATCTGTGCCCCAGTAAATGACAAAGCTGATGCCCTCTGTGCTCTCTGACAGGTGCCCTCATCAACATCACACCTAACACTATATAGTAAGTGCAAAGATCAGTGCCAAAAAGACAAAATGAAGACTGGAAAAATGAAAAATAACATAGGACGTATGAACTACACACATACAGAAAACATTTCGTCAGCCAGTCCTGAGTGATTGTACCAATTACCTAATGCAAATGACATACATTCATGCTTCCTTTATTTTTAATTATTTTGTCCAAATTATGTTACTGCTTATCTATAGATAAGCTTGCTCTCTTTATTTCCATTTGTGCTACTTGTTTTTTTATGTCAACTGCCTTTTTTGTTTTGTTTTTATATTTTTTAACATTTTTTTTAAAATTGTGAAATATAACATTTATACAGAAAAAATCTCCAAGTACATATTAACAAGTAGTTATAGAACAGATTTTTACAGTTCTACAATTTTTCATTTTTTCTTCTAGCTGTTCCAAGACACTGGAGACCATAAGAAATATCAATGATTCAGCAGTCATTCTCATTTGTTAAATCCTATCTTTGTTCTACTCCTCCTTCTCTTTTTGTGTGTGTTAAATAACACATATAGAAAAAAAGTAATAAATTTCAAAGTACATCACAACAATTAGTTGTAGAAGAGATTTCAGTATTTGGTATGGGCTACAATTCCACAATTGTAGGTTTTTGCTTCTAGCTGTTCTAAGGTACTAGAGACTAAAATAAATATCAATATAATGATCGAGTAACCATCTTCATTTGTTAAACCCTACCTTCTCTGTATAACTCCACCATCAGCATTGATCTTTCTCTCACTCTTTAGGGGTATTTGGGCTATGGACAATGTAACTTTTTCACGTTGGAAGGAGCCGTTGATAATATGGGATGGGGGATGGAATTAGTTGATGTTCTGCAGAGGCTGGGCCCTCTGCATTTCAGGACTTATCTGGTCCAAGGACCCATCTAGAGGTTGTAGTTGTCTACAGCCTTTTGTTTTTATATAGGCTTAAATATATTATAATAAATAATTTTTGTTTTCTATAGAGGTATTTGAAAACATTGATGTTGATTTTTAAAAAGAAATATGATTTATTATAATTACTGTGTCAAATGATACAGATTTGTTTTATTATTTAATTCCTGCTTCATAAAATGACTCTCCAAAGGTATATCTAAAGCTTTTTTCTCTGGTGGAGGAGGTGAAGGTTTAGGCAGAGCTTTTCAATTAAAACAAATAGGTTTGCGGTAATTATGATCCACTGAAAATAATGCCATAATATTTCCTTTCAAAGAGGTGTTTCATGTCACATTTCTAATTAAACATTAAATGGTTTTGGAATTTTAGAGAAGGAGGATAGTAACTTTAAAAATATTTTAATTATACAAATAATTTCTTCTCAAAAAAGCCGAATGCCCCATCTGTTCTTGTTCTTACATTTCCTAGAATTTACCAAATTTGGAATAAGATTGAAAACCACAACTTTTATGCATAAAACACATTACTAAGTGAAAAAATGACAAAAGGGAAAATCAAGGATTGCTATCCCTGTTATGTAAATATGTAAAAGAAACACATTCAGCGTGAGTCAATAATGCCAATATAACAATGAATAATCTTTACCTGTATGTGTATCAACATTTTTGTATATTTAATTCATAATACCTTTGCTACATATATTAAAGCACAAATCAGGGAATGAGGGTCTGTGGTAGTCTTAATTTCAACATTTCAAGGACTATTTGTTGATAGCTCTGAAACAGAAGCCTGTATTCTAATAGCACAAATGCATTATTCATCAGATGAGTGTAATTTTTATCACAACCAGGAAATTTTGAGAAAGAAGGGGCTGCTGTTAATTATGATAAGGCAAGAGTAATACCCAGGAATGTTAGGCAAACCAGAATCTATAGTCATTCTAATTAGCAAGCATGGAGAGACAGGTTATCAGTATTCCCATTTCTAAATTTAGCAGGCTTCAGCTTTCTCTTTGCATTTGAGGTTCCTCTTCTACCATCTAATTTAGGCAATAAATGAAAAAGAGAATGGAGTTGAGGTACACAATCTGTAGCCAGACTGTAACGGTTCAAATCTTAGTTCTGCCACTTACTACCATGTTGTCTTGGGCAACTTAGAGTCTCAATACTTTACTTTCCTTATCTATAAAATGGGACTCATGTTTCAGTAAGTATTTCATATATTTGTGAAGATTGAGCTATGATGTGTAAACTATTTAAACAGTGCTTAGCACATAGTAAATAATAAGTATTAGCTACTATTATTTTCTGAAATATCCTTTTAATAGCTTTTCTCTATAAAAAGCAGAGAAAGAAAGAAAAACACTACCAAATCCCTTTTTCTTATTACTTTACCTTATTTATTCTTAGCCAAAAGGATCAATAGCAGCTTGAATAGGCACAATAAAAAAAATAAAGTTTGGTTGACTACATGTGAGGAAGATTCTAATTTTTCTCAAGCTCACATCCCTGCAGTTCACTTTCCTGACAGAACCTGCCTCAGTCCAACCTCCTCTTCCTCCTCTTCTTGGCTTTCAGACTATAAAACTGTGTGAATTATTAACTTGCATATTTTGCATTTATCCTGTCTTGGAACAAGAAGATTACCAAATAGACTGCTGGTGCTAGTGGTAGTGGCATTTGCCTTTGGACATGCTACCATTCAGGATGATATATCCTGACTAAATTCAGGATAGTCCAGGCCCAGGCATATCACCCAGCTTCAAATAGTTCCATGCACCAAGTTGAGAATAAGCACAAAAAACAGGCCTCATGGCAGCTCCATGTTGGCAGTGGTGCAGATTCCAGAGGTGGCTGTGGCAGAGGTTCCACTGTTGGACTCCATTGCCAATTGTCTGGAGAGTCTGCACCCATGGAGTTGAGCAGCAGTGTTTCTTCCAACCAGCACTGCTCTGTCTTTGGTTGTTATTCCCAGCTGTGTAGCCTCCAAGTTTTGCTCTTTGGTCCACCTAGAGATTCCGTAAGCTATGCAATATCCTTTCAATATATTTTTTGCAAGTAAAAGCCTTGATTAATGCCCAAGAATTTTATTCCATTTTTCCCCCTTAAACTCTTGAGGAACCAAGCAAGAAAGAAACATGTGCAAAACATATTTTCAAACCAACTCATTCATTTTCATGAGCAGAGATTACCTACAGTACACAACAGTTCACAATTCCTTTATACGTTCATTATTTCACAACTGCAATTACTCAAATTCCTCAGAAAATGTATATATGCTCAAAGTATGGTTCTAATGATTATTGCTTCCTAGGATATACCTTAGGTTTTAACATACAAGTGTTCACAAAATCAATTTAATGCATAAATATTATTCGGAAAATCTCTGTTATGCATTAGTGTTCTTTGATTACATTGGTTGATGACTGATTCTTGACGAGTTTAGCTTGATATGCTTCTGAAAAATTCAGTGATCTAACAACAAAGAAAAATCACTACTAATTCAAGAAGCATTGCCATTAATTGTGCCATCTATTGCCTTAAAATTTGTAGTGAAGAGTTATAAGGAAATGAAAAATAAAGATAATTTAGAGAATTGCATTATTATTCAAGAAAGAATGTGTTTGGTCTCTTTAATTCCTCTCGACTTTCACAAGACTCAGTTATCAGTTTTAGAGTTGCTATTTTGGGACCTTTTATTCTTGTGTTCTTTTTGAGAGTGCTGACATATGTAACCATTTCTATACATTGACTACTACCTACATTAAACGAGGCATCTATGGTTTACCTGTTCTTAAATAAGGTTAAAGCCACACAGCTGTGGTAATTCATTTTACATTATCCTTTCAATTCATTTTCTATGATTTCTGGCAGAGATTCATTCCAAATTATGTACTGTTCTATTCATCCTTCACTTTTGATAAATAGCTTCTAGAAGGAAGTGACTTGAGGCTTTAAATGGTTTATGAGCAAAGCATGAGTTAAATTTGAACTGGACCTTCTGATTTCCTGGATTCTGATTCTTTTTAATAGCCCAAGGAAATTCAATTAACCTAACCTTCAGAATCTAATTACATTCACTGTTTCAAATCTACATTCTTTTATACTTTCATTCATTAAATATTTGCTAAATTCCTATAATTGATTGTTTCTACAAATCCAGAGAAATGTGTTGTAGGAAATGCTTTGTCTTCCTCATAAATTTTGAATCTATTCAGCTCAACATTTTGCCAATTTGCTTTTGTTACCTATTGTCTTTCTTTAAATTCTTTCAGTGATGGGGCAAATTGCTTTAGTTTGTTCACATTTCAAATGGCCATACATTCCAACTCCCCTATTAAAGCTTGTTAGCCCTCTATGTATAAAAATTATGTTAGACAACACTTCCATTCTAAATCCACTTGTCATTATGGTAGATTCAGCATTTTAGAATGGGATGGCTTGTAAAGACCTAGCTACTCAATTCATCTATGAGTAAGGGAAACAACATTCAGAAAGTAAAGGAAGGGAAAAAAAAAGACTTGACTAATGGTAAAATAACAATTATTGGAAGCATTATAGACCAGGACGCAGGCTTCTTGGCCTTTGGTCCAATAATCAGCTCTGTTAAAATTGCTATTTTCTGGGGGGTGCATGGGTAGTTCAGTGGTAGAAATCTCACCTGCCACGCGGGAGACCCGAATTCGATTCCTGGCCCATTCACTTCCCAAACAAACAAGCAAGCAAACAAAAAAATCAACCAAATAAGCAATGGAATGTGACCCCTGCCATACAGCATACAAAAATAAATAGCTATTTTTGGTGCTATGGCTAATCATTCTATGTCTGCTTCTATTGCTATTGCTCCTGCCACCGCCAAATTAATTTATGACTATATTTTAACTTTAAAAATAAATTAATTATAAAACAAAACAAAAATTAGTTGTTAGGCTTCTGCTAACTGCTGCATTATAATTCTTTATCAGAAAAGGGTACTTTTGGTTATAGTAAGGTACTAATGGAGGCAAGCAAACACTAAAAATTAGAAGAAGGAAAAATATTCTTCACATTTGGAATGAGTTCTGATCAGCTTATGAAATGCTGAAATAGATAACATCTTTATAGAGATTCAAGAAGGAAAAGAACTCTAAATTTTTGACGGCTTAATTTGGTTTTCCCAAATAATCAGGACAAGTATAAAATAGCTTCTTAAATTCCTGCATGAATTGATATTAAAGCTTTTGACATTTCAAATGTTGTACTTTTACTTTCTAAATATTTCTCCTGTTCCCTTCTAGCACCGTACTCTGGGAATGTAACTGCTTTCTTTTCAATTATCATTATGATGGACATTTCCAAAATGAAAGAGAAGAAACCAAATATTAGTACTAGGCAAGACACTGTGTTTCAGTGGAAAATGGATGGTTCTTAGAAGTTAAAAGACTTGAATTTTGGACACAATTCCCAAAGATTTTGATATGAGGTCCTAAATAGCTTTGTGTCTTAATGTAATAATCTGTGAAAAGTATAGCAGCTCTGACCAACTCACATGGTTCTTAAGAGAAATTGAAGTGATAGCTACACCACAACCACAGCAGATATGTATTAACTAATCACTATTCTGAGACAGACTTAAATGCTGTGCTTGCAAGGAAAAAAGAAAAAGGGAAAATCGAGACATCTAGGTTTCCAAAAATGGAAATAAAAAAACAAAACAATCCAGAGAGGGAATATTTGAAACTGTTGAACTTGTATCCCAGTAGTCTTGATTCTTGAAGATGACTGCATAACTATATAGCTTTTATAATGTGACCATGCAATTTGGAAAGCTTATGTCTGATGTTCCCTTTATCTAGGGTGAGGACAGATGAGTAAAAAGTTAAGGACAATAAATAAATAAATAATGGGGGGATATAAGGGGATAAAAAATGGGTGGATTGAAATATTAATGGTCAATGAGAGGGAGGGGCAAGGGGTATGGGAAGTATGAGTGTTTTGCTTTTTCTTTTTATTTCTTTTTCTAGAGTTATACAAATGTTCTGAAAATGATCCATAATGATGAATATACAACTATGTGATGATCTTGTGAGCTATTGATTGTATACTTTGGATAGACTGTATGTGTGTGAAGATATCACACTAAAAATATTTTTTTAAAAAAGTAAACCAGAACCTAATGAAATACAGGGCAATACCATTATGGCTGAGAAAAAGAGAAATGGATTTAACCTGGGTTTAAGTTGTAAAACAAGAGTATTCATTGAGGTAAGAGTTTGTGTCTTGTCTCTAACAGATTTAAGATAATATAACTCAATGTTGAGTGCTGAATGAAAAAGATAAGACGTCTTGAAAGGCTCCATGAAATTTATATTACATTTGCAACCTCATTGCTGTGGGGACCCAGCTAAAGCTCTAATGGAGTGAATTTCTTTTTTAGGAAATTCATATTCCTAGAAAAAAATACATATATACATATTCATAAACATATGATTTTAACAACATATATTTTAAATGGTGCCATACCTTTTATGGTTTTTCATGTTCTTCTTTCAGAAAAGGGTAGATCTACCTTAGTTAAAAATTATGTCAATATTAAGAAGTAATTTTTAAGAACAACCAGAAAATAAGTGATAAAAATGGAAAGTGGCTTTGTATGGCCTTGAGATATAATAGAATATAGAACAGAGAATGGGCTTCACAGAGGGGTAAGAGAAAGTCTACAAGCTTTGCAACCTCCTTTTGAATGTCTGCCATAAACAGAAGACACTATCAGTTGAAGATATTCGTAAACATTTTATATAGTTCCACAGAACTTTGGATACTTAAGGACATTTTAAATGGCATCCAGAATACCAAAAAATTTAATATATATTCAAATAAACATTGTGAAAGGAGAGAAATTAGTAAAGGACATAATAGTTCAAGAAGTGTTGGGTATTGATAGGATAACATCAATGGTAAAATCATAAAGGAACTAGGTGAGTTCAGCTTATACTCTTTTGCCTTAATAAAACTTCCTACAATACCCAAAATATTTGTCTAGGATACCCATGTCAGAATGAGAGGATTCTGAGTTGTCCTTAACTGCTGATAGCCTACATTTTAGGAAATAATGGCATTTCTCTGTAATTTTTAAAATAAGTATAGATATGTCACCTACATGGGGCAGCCAGGTAGCCTTTATCTTTTCTCTCTGACAAAGTGATGAAACAGTATCTCTTGGTTTTTTATTGTGCCCAGAGTAGATACTAAAACTACCAGGAGGCAATATATTGAAAGGACCGTGTTCTCTCTGATTTTTCCATCCTATCTTTTTTCTACCACCATAGAATAAAAGAATATATTATAAGCCATTAGGCTACTGACTATGGAACAGATTCCCTAAATCTAAAGAATAAAAAAAAAGTGAAGCCTGGAAAGTTAAATGACTTGGCTATTGTTACATAATTTAATACTGCTACAATTCTTCCAAGATAATCATTTTCTGTTATTAGAATTATGCATTCATATATTCATAGGTGTTATTAGTATGTAACACTACATTTTGGGATTATCAGACAGAAAGTACAAAATAATTATAATTGACATGTTAAGGGCTCTAATAAATAATAGATGAAATAGAAGAATAGTTAATAAAGGAGATATAAACTAATAAATTATCAAAAGTAAATATTAGAAAAAAAGTGTAAAATAAAAATGAAGAATGCTTTTGGTGGTCTCATTCATAGACTGGACATTGCAAAGCAGTGAATCAGTGACCTTGATATGTCAACTCAAAACTGCCCAAACTGAAATATATGGATTAATAATAATAATAATAATAACAATAATAATAATAATACAAAATAGAATGCCCAAGAAATGCGGGACAAATTCAAAAGGTGAAACATACAAGTAATTAAGGTGAAAGAAGGAAAAAGCAATAGAAAATGGAGCAGAAGAAACATTTGAAGTAATACTGGCTTAGGATTTCCCCAAATTAATAACAGACACCAAACCACAGATCTAGGAAACTCAGACACCACCAAGCAGAAAAAATACCAAAAATACACAACACTGCATATATATTCAAACTGAAGAAAGCCAAAGCAAAAAGAACCTTAAAAGAAGCCATGGGTACAGGATGGGGGATAAATACCAAATCTTAAAGAAACAAAGGTAAAAATTACCATGGATTTTCATAGAAACTATACAAAAAGTAAGAGAGTACAGTGAAATATTTAAAGTGTTGATATTTAAAAAAAAAGAAAAAACACACCAACGTACCCTCATATATCTAGAAAATTATCTTCCGATAGGAAAATTAGAATTTCTCAAAAAAAGTTAACATTCATTTTCAGTAGTCCTGACCATAAAAAATGTTAAAAGAAGTTATTCAGAAAAAAAGAAAATGATAGAAGTCAGAAACTTGGATCTACAAAAAGAAAGGAAGAGCATTGGAGAATGAATAAATTAAAGTAAAATGAATTATTTTTTCTTATTCTTAATTGATCTAATAAACAGGTATGTTACAAAGAAATATCATTAAAATGCACTGAGTGATTATAATATGTAGATAACTAAAATGAAAAATGGAAATATTATAAAGGGTAGATATGAAAATTTGGACATATTATTATAAAGTTCCTGCACATTATGTGAAGTAGTGTTATATTATTTGAATTGTACTCAGATTATTTGTAAATGTATATTGCAAACTATAAGAGAACCACTGATTTTTTCTAAAGGAAGTATAATTGATTTACTAACATACGATAATAATGAAGTCAGATAAAATGCTTTATTAAAACCAGAGAAGGTGGGAAAAAAAGGAAGAAATAAAAAGAAACAATTAACAAGTACAACAAGTAGAAACAATTACAAATATGGTTGAGAACAATCCAAATATGTCAATAATCACTTTAAATATTAATTATCAAACATATTAAATAAGACAGGGATCATCAGAGGGGTTAACAAAACAAGACTCAGCTATATATTGACTACAAGAGAACTACTTTAAATATAAAGACAGTTGAAGAGTAAAGAGATAGAGAAAGATATTTCATGATAACACTAATGAAAATAAAGAGGAAGTGGCTATATTAATTTCTGACAATGCCAACTTCAGAACAAGGAAAACTATCAGGGATTAAGAAGAGAATTAAATAATGAAAAAAGGGCCAACTTTCCAAGAAATTATAACATTCTTTATATACATGTAGTTAAAAGATATCATAATACATGAGGCAAAAGTTGGGTAGCCCTGTCTACCTCTCTATAATTGATAGATCAAGCAGGCAGAAAATCAGTAAGGACAGAATTGTCTTGAACTGTATTATCAATCAACTTGATCTAATTGACATTTATAGAATGCTCCATCAAACAACAGCAGAATACATATTCTTCTCAAGTTCACATAAAACATATTGACCACATTTTGATTTTAAAAAGGCTAAAAATCTCTAAATAATAGAAATTATACAAAGTGTACTTTCTGACCATGATGAAATTAAACTAAAAATCAATAGTGAAAATATAGCTGGAAAATACCCAAATATTTGAAAATAAAACAGCACACTGCCAAATAACAAATGGGTCACAAAAGAAGTCTTATAAAAGATTTAAAAATATATTGAACCAAATATAAGTGAAAATGCATTTTATGAAAATTTGTGGGCTATACCAAAAGAAATGCTTCAAAGGAAATGTAAAGCAATAAATGCATGCTTTAGGGGAAAAAAGAATGATCTAATATAAAGACTAAGCTTCCACCTAAGAAAACTTTGTAAAGAAGAGGAATTAAGACTAAAGCAAGCAGAAGAATATGAAAAATAAAATCAACATAGAAATCTATGAAATTGAATACAAGAAAACAATAGAGAGAATCAATAGAACCCAAACCTTTTTTTTCCCAAAAGAATTATAACACTGATAAAGTTCTAGTTATGCTAATCAAGGAAAAAAGAGAAAAGGTGCAAATTACTAATATCAGAAAAGAAAGAGGGCTACCCCAACTGATGCCATGAGCACTAAAAAGATATTAAAGAATACTATTAACAACTCTATGCCCAACAAATTTGATAACTTAGATGAAATGGACCATTTTTGGGGGACAAAAACTACCACAACCTGCACAATGAGAAATAGACAATCTGAATATTCTTATATCTATTAAATATGTAGAATCAATAATAATCTTCCAAAGAGAAAGCACCAGGTTCAGGTAGTTTCACTGCCTAATTCTAGCAGTGATTAAAGGAAGAAATAATACCACAGTCTTTTCCAGAAATAGAAGTAGAAGTAAGATTTCCTAGGTGATTCTCAGAGGTTAGCATTATCCTAATGTCAAAACCAGATAAAGATATTATAAGAAAACCACAGAATAATACCTTCCATAGATTTAGATGCCAAAATTCTCAACAAAATGTTATATTAGCAAATAAAACCTAACAATATGTCAAAATAATTATATGTCCTAACCAAATGGTATTTATTTGAAGAATGCGAGTCTTGTTCAACATTCAAAAATCAATTAATACAATCTAAAACAACAGGCTACAGAAGCAAAATCATACAATTATATCAATTGATGTAGTAAAAGCATTTGAGAAAAATCCAACACCAATTCATGATAAACATTGAGCACACAATGAACTGGGGAGAATTGCCTCAACTTGACAAGAGCATCCTGAGAATCTTACATGTAATATTACACTTAGTGATTTGAATCTGAACTCTTTCCCTCTAAGACAGGGAGTAAGACAAGGATATCCCCTCTTTCCAGTCATATTTAATATTATATTGGTCAGACAAGCCAGGGCAATATGACAAAAGAATAGAAAATTATATATAGATTGGAGAGGAAGAAATAAAACCATTTGTTTTTTTGTTTTTTTTTGGGGGGGGGGGCGGTGCATGGTCTGGGAATCGAACCTGGGTCTCCTGCATGGAAGGTGAGCATTCTACCACTGAAACACCTGTGCACCCCAAAATCATCCTTTTTTGAAGGTGACCTTGTCTATTCAGAAAATTTCAAAGAATCAACAACAATAACCAAAAACTCCTGTAACTAGTAAGTAAGTACATCAGGGTCATAGAATATGTGATTAGTAAACACATGTCAATTGCTTTCTTACATAACAGCAAATAACAATTAGAATTTGAATTTAAAAATGCCATTTGCAGTACAAACACACACTAAATGAAATGCTTATATGTAAATGTAACAATATATGGGCAGAAATTAAAAGTGGAAAACTGCAAACTGATGAAAGTAAGAAGAATTGATCTAAATAAATGGAGGCCATGGTAGGTTGAATTATGTACCCCAAAAGAAGACATATTCTTAATCTTAATCCATGTTACTGTGGGAATGAACCCATTTCTAAAGAGGACCCTATGAAGATGTTAAATTGTTTTAAGGTGTGGATCATTTGTGCATAGGGTTTTCTAAATTCCTGCTTAGGTATGGCCCAATTTAATCAAGGAGTGCTTTAATCCAGATTACTTGAGTCCTTTATAAAACAAAGAAATTTGATACTGACTTCAGAGAAACCACAGAAGGAGATCAAGGACATCTCCATGGATTGGAGGTCTGCCACCACCAGAACTCTACTCACCCAAGGAGAGAGCATAGCTTTGCTGATATCTTGATTTTGGATTTCTTGAATCTAAATCCGTGGTCAGATATAATCTAGTTGTTTAAGACAACTAGCATGTAGTATTTGTTATAGCAGCCTGACAAAACCAGGTGGAGGGTTTTTCCATGTTCTTCTCACTTGAATTATGGATTCAATGCAATTCAAATAAAAATAACAGCAAGCTATTTTGTAGATATTGACAAACTGATTGTAATGTTTGTATGGAAATGTGAAAGACCCAGAATAGCCCACGAAATACACAGAAATAGAGCAAAATTATACTGACACTTCCTGACTCATGACATACTCTAAAGCTACAGTAATCAAAACAGCATGGTATTGTGAAAGAATCATCATATGGATCATACTGACCCTTCCTGACTCATGACTTACTCTAAAGCTACAGTAATCAAGACAGCATGGTATTGTGAAAGAATCATCATATGGATCAACAGAACACAATCAGAGAGCCAGGAATAGACTCACACGATTATAGTCAATGGGTCTTTGGCAAATAAGTGAAAACAATTCAATGTAAAAAGGAAAGACCTGCTAATAAATGTTGCTGGAACAATTGGAAGTTCACATAGAAAAAACATGAATCTATACACAGACTTAACACATTTCAGGAAAAATTATCTAAAATGGATCATAGAACTAAATGTAAAATGCAACACTATAAATCTTCTTGAATAAAACTTTGGAGATAATGTAAGCGACCATTAGTTTGCCAATGGATTCTCACATGTTATATCAAAGGCAAAATCCATGAAAAAATAATAATTTGGACCTTATTAAAATTAAAAACTTCAGCTCTGCAAAAATCACTGTTAAGAAAATGTAAAGATAAGCCACATGACTAGGAGAAATTATTTGCAAAATACATATCTGATATAGAGCTCTTAAAACTCTTAAAATATACATAGAACTCTTAAAACTCAACAATAAAAAAAGAAACAGCCTAATTAAAAGAACGGGCAAAAGATCTGAATAGACAGATGTCTCAAAATAAAAATGCAAATATGGCAGACAGAAACATGAAAAGATGCACAACATAATCTATTATTAAGGAATTGAAAATTAAAGCAGTGAGAAACTTCTCCACATCTATTAGAATAGCTAAAAGTCAAAAGCAAAAGGACTTTAATAACAATGGTGAGGATGGGGAGCAATGGGAGCTTGCACTCATTGCTGGAGGGGATGCGAAATGGTACAACCACTTTGGAAGACCTTCTGGTAGTTTCTTGCAAAGCTGAACATAGTCTCAACGTGAAATCCAGCAAATTAGTTCAAAGGTATTTATCCAACTCATCTGGGAACTTATGCACATACCAAAACTTTCTTATGAAAGTTTATTTTATTCATGAACACCAAAAAGTGGAGTTAACCATAATGTTCTTTGATAGGTTAGTGGATAAAAATAAACAAGGTATGTGGATATCATGGCATATTATTTACTAATAAAAAGATAAGAGCTATCAAGCCATGTAAAGACATGAATAAATCTTAAATATATGTTGCTATGTACAGTCAAAAAAAAACTACATTCTGTATTATTTCAATTATATGAAATATAATTTTGGAAAAGGTGGAATTATAGAGGTAATAAAAAGATCAGTGGTGCCAGGGGTTCAGAGGAAGGGGGGATGGTACTGAATAGGTGAAGCACAGGGGGATTTTAGAGCGTTAAAACTACTCCATATAATTACTGTAATGATGGACATACAAGATTATGTGTTTGACAGAACCCATAAAATTTCACAGCACAAATAGTCCTTAATATATGCAAATTTAAATAAATCATTTAGGAGTTTGTGGGGGTGGAGTTCCCAGAGGGGAATCCAGACTGTGATAAGAGACTCTAACAGTATTAAACATGCAGGAAATAACCTCACTGAGGGGGAAAACTGTTGACGTAAATCACCTTGTAAATGAGTAGAATCTATAAGCCTAAAAACGAAACAGGAACTGCACATAAGTACCATACTCTAGGTTTCAAAGTTATTTCCCATGGGTGTGTGAGGATAAGGGTTAATAATGCTGATACTGCTATATGAATAACACAAAGCCACACCAAACAGTTGTTCTATGGCCCAAATTCAAATTCCTCTCAGGTCCCCACAGAATACAGTTGACCTTTAATTTATTTCTGTCTCCTTAATGCCAACTGCAAAATAAGTACCTCATTCTAATGTTAAGACCCACACAGGATACTTTCCTGACTGTTTACTTTTGTAACATAGAGTGTCATGTTGCTTTGGTATATTATTTTCACTTCACCCTATCTTGCATATTTCTAGCTGCAAATGCATTTAATTGGGGGAACCATTTGGCACAAGGCTGGCTGAGAAATGAAGGTTTTATTTTCCCAAATCACTGGTAAAATAAAGGAGGGAAATGGAGTTTTTGAGAGAAACAACCCTCCCAAGTACCTAAAATAAGCTCCTCAAAAAATAAAGATGACATCTAACTCTTCTCTTAACATCTTTACCCAATTATCCTTCACTATGCTTTTATCCTGTGGGCCATAAACCTTGAAATTACATAAAATACAATGCTATTTTCTTGGAGTAATATAAATGTTATATTTGCTTATGGTACACATTTTGAAAAATATATCAAAGTATAGCAAATATTTTATTTAAAATATAGTTGACATAGAATGTACACGTTAGCATAGTATATTTCTTTTAAATACATAAATTATACATAATCATGTATGTATATATGTATATGAAAATATACAATATATATAAGAAATACATATATATGTATAAAAATGAGGTGTTTATAGCAACGTCCTATCCTCAAATTCTCAACTAACTTGATAAAAAATAATTTATCATATAGACATAGTATGAACTTTACAGGTATTGATAGCTATTTATTAGTTTTATTCAATTTTGTTAATATGAAATCCTATAGGAGATATCTTTCTATATAAATCTCAATCAATTCCCTGATTATTTAGATATTTCTTCATATTAAAAGTGAGTATATTGTCTAAAAGGATATGAGTATTTTATAGCTCTTGATTCACCTCTGCCTAATTGTATATCTGGCAGTGCGTGAAATTTTGGGGTCATATCATCTTTACCATTAGATTGTATTATAACTTTTTTATGGTTAAGAATAATGGCAAAATAAATGTTTAATATCATACAGTAATTAGCAACTTTGGACACAAAGTTTGCCCAGATCCTTTAGGGCTTTATTTATTCATGTGTAAAACTTATTGATTTTACATTTACAAATCATCATTTGTCAGGTTTGACATATTCGATTTTAAAATCTTTTTGGCATAGACCATTCTCCTTTCTCACCATTTCATTTTTTATGTATTTCTTCAGAAATAGTAAATTTATTTCTTATTTTATATATTGGTAAAAGAACTGAACTTGAAAGCTCTGAACTTCCCTCTAAGCTTTTTACAATTTTGTATTTGAGAAATTGGCATCTATATACTCTCAGTATATTGAAAGTAAAGACTGAAACACATTAGTCATTCTATATTGTGTGAAAAGATGGAGTTACATAGTATGTGTTCACTAAATGGTTATTACATACAATTGAATTAAATACAATAAATGTGGAAAAATGAACTTTAGTCTCTAAAATTAGTGATTTAGGAATGCACAAATATCACATGGACTCTCTCTTAGTTAAAGAATTTAACCTATTACCCAATCATCTTGTTTCAGACAAATTTTGTGGTTGGCAATAAAAAAAAGTCTTTGAGTTTAGGTTTCTTTTGAAGTTCTTTAAAGGAAAGGTAAAGCATTTATTATTATTATTACTATTATATATTACTATTATTATTATTAAATACTCAGACCAGTCCTCCTATGCCACTCATAGAGCCTTCCTAACCTGTGTAAATAGCAATTGTTATCAATGTACCAAAGTATCCAGTAGTGTATCAATAAATTCATTGACTTAGACTCTTGGTACCGGCCTTGTGCATACTGAAAAGATGTATTTTATCAGTTACTGCCGTAATCAGTTTTCAATCTCTACAAAGTTTTGTCCTTCACACTTTGGTTAAAGTGTTCCTGTAATAGCCTTTTTCACAAGGCTTTCTCTAAAGCCTCGATAAACATTTGGATATTGTTATATATATAGAGTCAGTTTCTTTCTTTTGATAAAAGATTTCTCTTTGTCATGATTATGTATCTTTCTAATGCCGTCTTATCTCTACATCTATAGATGACTTGTGGTTATATATCTGATTTATTTATTTTTTTGTTAGTTCTAGCAGTCATAAGTGAAAAAAATTTTGACAATGAAGGCAAATAAAAAAGTGGAAATAATCATTTCAGGTGCAGAGAGTTTTTGTGATGTCATCTGGCTTCATGTTTAGGATTTTTGATGGTTCTCCAACAAGTCTAATCAGTAGTCCCTGCCATGCCCCTATTAGAAATCATAATCCCAAGAGGCAGTTTTGATATTTCCACCCTCCAGTATATGTATTTTTTCATTCTGTTCCTTCCCTTTCTGCTTCAACACTCCTACCAATATTAGTCTTTTTTTTACAACTTATATGTTATTTTTAGAATAGATCCTGGAAGGGAAAAGACAGGCAATTAATTTTCATGTGAAAATATTCTCCTAAGCAATTATATACTTTTCATAATATTATTACTTTTATAAATCTGTTAACCATACAAATTCCTCCCATGAGACAAATTAGTTAATTTGAATGTATATTATATGTATAATTTCAGATGAAATAATAGACTTAAGTCCCCATAGTAATGAAGCATGTCATGATAAAGTTACATTTTACTCATAGTCATTTTGAGCTAAGAAAACATGAATTATATATTTTAAAGCCCTTTATAAACATCATACTTTAGTATCAGTGCTTTAATATCCAAAATAGATAAGGACATCTCCTTTGCCTCACATCAGGAGAAAAATAATGTTAAGTTTAGACTGTCGTTCTCCTCCTAAGAAATATTTCCCATATATGTACATACTTCAAAAATGTATTTTATCTGAACCTTTTGCTTACTCAGTCATCCAGTCACATATTTATTACACAAGCATGAGTTATGAATATAACTTACTCTCTGGTATTAAAAAATGTAAGTCTTCCTTAATTTTAAATTACTGAACATATTTTCACTTTGAATTCCACATTTTCAAAGATAGGAGGAAAATAATCTTCAAGAATTGGTTTGTTCTTTCTTTCTGGAAGGTTTATATGATACCAAGCCTTCTAGATGAAAGTTCTGGTTGTTATGTCTTTGCTCTACCAGCTCAACTATTACTTTTCTCAACCTTACTCTGATCTGAGGATACCACCATTAGTAGGCTCCCTTGGCTTTAGCTTCTAGAGATGTTTAGCAGTGGGGAAAAGTACCAAAAAGCTGCCTGAGATTGGAGGACAATAATGTTATGTTATTCATTTCCTTTTCTCCCTTACAGTGGCCTCTGGGTTGGCAATGGTTTCCTTTCTGCACTCAAAGATCCCACATTCTGTCATATGACCTCCTAGTGCAACTACAGCTCTTTTCTGGATTCCAAGAACTTCTCCCTACCATTGCTCTTTCAAGGCTATGAGTGTAGAATGTCCCTCCTATTTTGCAGAAGGTTTTCCCTTAACCTTATCCACACCCTTGAAGTAATCCCTTTTAAAAAAAACTCACCTTTGTTACCTTTTGAAATGATGTTATCTCTTTCAAGTTAGGAACCTGGTCATGTGCTAATTGGTATCAGGGATGGTCTCAGGAAACAAACCCTCAAAATCAGGACTCTAGGATGGGGTTGCAAACACATTTGAATAGTGCAACCATATGTTTTTGCTTGGGGGAAATGAGAATCTGGTTATTCGTGTAATACGTGAGATCTTGATAACTCATTATTACAGCAAAAATATAATGGAATGCAGTGCAGAAAATCAAGGCCTTAGGAGATCAAGTGACTTTTCTTAGGAGACAAAGTTGATTACAGAAATAGTGGCTAGTAGGGCCGCTTCCCTAATACCTATGATAGATAACTAAAGTGAAACCTGAAAGAAAGCTAATAAACTAATCAAAATGTACAGGTTTTACACAGTGGAATTTAGATTGGAACTCAATTCTGTTGACTGAGAATTTCAAAATGCTGTCTCTATTTCTGGTATTATTCTAGTGAGAGACTTATATGTAGTCAATAGTGGGACATTAGGTGGGTCAGGTAGATGAGGGCACATAATGGAGGTTTTTCATAGTTTGACTAAGAAATTTTATTTTTATCCTAAAGAAGTAGAGGCATAATGAAAATGTTTTTCATGTGGAAAATTAATATTGCAAGTTGTAGAGAGGGAAAGAGTGAAAAGAGAAAAAAGGAGCATCTTTTTGGGGGCTTCTATAACTATGCAAAATTTACATATAGATTTAAAGATATCATCTGAGTTTCCTAGGACTGCCATAACAATATAACAAACTATCTGGCTTAAAACAACAGGAATGGATTGTCCCACAGTTCTGGAGGCTAGAAGTCTGAAATCCAAGGGTTAGAAGGGCCAAACTTCCTCTAAGTTTGTAGGAAAGAATCTGTCCCATGTCCTTCTCCTGGCTCTTGGTAAGGCTTGTTGGGAGTTCTTGACAGTCTGTGCCTCAGTCATCGAGGTGTTCTACCCTCTGTCTGTCTGTGTCCAGATGTCCCCTTCTATATTATAAAGATGCCAGCCATATTAGATTAAGGGCCCAAATTACTCCCATCTTCCCTGATTTCATCTGTAACAACCCTATTTTCAAAAAAAGTTTATGTTCTGAGGTACTGGGGAGAAGTACTTCAACTTCTTTTGGGGGGACACAATTCAATTTATAATAGATATGATAACTTATCACATGAATAGCTAAAAAGTACTTACTATGTGTCAAGATTATGCCAAAACTTTTATAGCTTTTATTATTTAATAGTCACAGCAATAATGTGACACCATCATTATTTTATTTAATTACTGTGAAAACTGAGGCCCTGAGAAGTTGGTAAAATTCCCGTGAACAAAGATTTGGGAAACAGTCAAGGCGTGAGTCAAAACCAAGTGTGTTTGTTGTCAAAGCACACATTCTAAGTATTATAAATTATTAATCTCATTATATTGTTACAATAAAAGTTTTAGATTATATGAAATATAACTAATATAGTAATATTTCCACTAGATAGCAATAAACCCTATCAAATGTTGACTATTGAGGAGTAAAGACAAAGTAACGGGTGAAAATAGATGATGTATTCCAAATATGTATGTACATCAATGTTTATTAAAATTAATCATACAATATGCATGTTAAATTAATTATACAATCTGTATAAAGAAGAAGGACTCTTTGGGAACCCTGAAGGTATATCTACAAGTGTCAAATGAACTTATAATCAGTTTTGCCTTTTCTAAATCACAGTCAAACTTACTTTCAGGATCTTTTGCGATCATGCAGACAATCAAAGCATTTTAGAAAGATGACATGATTTGCTAGCACTGAAACCTATATAAAACTCTAAAGAATGGATTACGGCTAACAAAATAGCAAAAGATTTACCAGAAGGTTTCCACTGGCCAGTAAACAATTCTCTTCTCTGGTAATGACAGTTTCTGGTGGGACTGTTTACTGAAAAGTTGGCTTAGCCCATTAGTATAAAATGTCAATTTTCAGATGAGCCAATGATATATTTCTGATGAACTAAAGTGCTTTTTATACAAAATATTTTCAAATAAAATGGTTTAATACATTTTTCAAAATCTTAATTTTAACTGTAACTGGAAAATATTTGTAATTCCCTGGTGGTGTTACTGTGGATTTTTTTTTTAACACTGACATCAGCTATGGATTCTATCATTTTAAAGCAAAATAAACATAAGTCAAAATCATAGATATTCAGTTTGAATTT
>PVIY010018050.1:0-48318 GCA_004026745.1 Myrmecophaga tridactyla
CACACCCTGAGACACACACACACACATCCATGCACCACACCCCGAGACACACACACACACATCCATGCACCACACCCTGAGACACACACACACACATCCATGCACCACACCCCGAGACACACACACACACATCCATGCACCACACCCTGAGACACACACACACACATCCATGCACCACACCCCGAGACACACACACACAAACGGCCACCCCCCAGAAACATACATGCCGGGCCTGCCGACACCCAGCATACACGCATCATGTACCAGGGCACACACCACTACTGCCCTGACAAATAGAAACCACATGCTGAGATACATGTGCAGCATGCCCAGAAACCCACACAAACACACCCCAACTCACACACACCTACCATTCCCCAAGACAAATATCGTCCTCACGCATATATCACTACCAAGACACACACACCAGCCTCGTGGCTGACCAACCACTCCATGGCTTGGAGACCTCCTCCTGCCCACCCACAGCCCAAGGAAGGACAGACTGTGGGTGTCACCCGCTGTGCTTGCCCTCCTTCACCCCAGGTCTGCTCTCTGTGACTGCTGGAAGGCTATGCCAGGACTCCCAGGAAATGGTCCTACCTTCTTGAGGACAATCTCTAGCTCCATGGCCTGGTAGGCTGGGTTCACAGATACCTGATGGAGCCAGCAAGGGTATGTCAGTGTCCTGGGCAGACCCTGTCCCTCCCACTGCCCCACCATCCTCAGCAGGCTCAGAAATACTGTGTAGGCAGAGGCAGCACCCTATGCCCTGAGGCCTCCTTGGTGGGCCCTGAGGAAAAAGCACTGGTTAGTCTGAAAGACCAGCCAGGGACACAGGCACACCCATTTGTGCCCGACGGGTCCTTCCTCACCAGAATGATGCCCGCCTGGGCGGTCGCCAACTGCATGAGCACCCACGCATACGAATTGGGTCCCCACATGCCTAGCCGGTCACCCTTGCAGAGGCCGATGCTCAGAAGCCCAGAAGCAGCTCTGTCCACCTGGTGTAAACAGATGGGGCATGTGGGGTGAGAAGGGGATAAGCAGGCAAAGGCCCACGACTCCCACCCTTAGCTCTTAGCCCAGGGATTCCCAAGATCAGGTGCATAACTAGGGATAAGTGACAGGCAGATTCCCAGGCCTCGGCGGGTCTGGAGTGGAGTCTGATTAAATGTATAATTAACAAATACTCCAGGAGCTGCTGATATAGGAGGCTTCAGGGTCACCTCTGCCTCAACTCCGTCCCTTTCTCCTGCCATGCCACAGCATTCTCAGACAGCCCCATCAAATGGTCCCAAGCCAAGTACCTTCTCTCCCCTCACCTTCCTGGCCCTGCTCAGTCAGGGTATCTCAGGGGCTGACATCAGCCCACTCTGAGAGTTCAAGGTCAGGACCCACCTCCTCCTTGAGCTGTGCAAAGGTCAACCTGAGGTTTTCCTGGATGACGATCAAAGCCTCTCGGTCGGGGAACCTCTGTGCAGTGGTATCCAGGCACTGTCCCACGGTCTTGTTGATAAGATGCAAATTGGTGAGGCCCTGAACATAGCTGAGGCCTCCGACGGGCTGGGGGGGCAAGCAGTTCCCATCTCCAGTACTGAGGGGAAAAGGGAAATGCACTTGACCACACCAGAGCGGGCCTCTGGCACCAAGGGCCCACCCAGCTGGGAGGGAGGCTGCTTACAACCTACTGGGGATGGTTTGGTCTAGTCTTGATCTTCTCGAGAACCCCCTTTAGCTCTTTCCCTGATCTAAGTTTAACCCAAAGCAGCAGGAGGAGGGTTTGCCCCAAGTTGGGGGCAAGGGGCGTTCCCTCTCCTTCCTGGGAGGGGCACGGTATCCCAGGGAAGTCCCCATACCCAGAGACAGGCAGGACCTTGCAAAATGTGACACCCTCACATCCCCTTCCCCTCCTCTTGGGGAATGAAAAGGCCATAGGGGCTTGTCCTAAGGAGCCAGCAAAGCTCGTGCTTGGACCCAGAGCTGGAACCCAAGGCCTGAAGTTCTGGGCTCCTTGGGGGGCCTGTTTCTCTCCTCTGGGCTTGAAGCCCAAAGGTAAAATCAGAGAGAAATTTAGGAGTGAGACAGAAGCCCTGGGATAGCATCGTCCAACAGGCCCACCACGTGCTGCGTGCCACCTAGAAACTGGGCACCTAGAAACTGGCACCTGCAGGTGAAGAAATCTTCTGCTCCAAATGGCCCCTAAACTGGGAGCTTTCTCTCTGATAAGAGGCAGAGAAGAGGTTAGGCCAAAGCAGACAGTGAGGACAGAGAGGAGGAGGCAGATGTCAGCCAAGCAAGGGGTGTCCAGAGCCAGAAAGGGCTGAGCTGGAGATGGTATGGAGTGGAGGACGCAGCACCCTGGGAGCAACTTGGGTCCTAAGCTGGGGCTGGGACTTCCTGATGTCCTCAGCATTCCCTGCTGAGGAGCCTGCACTTCCCCACCATTTATTAACTGCAGGACTCTGGGAAAGCCACCAAGAGCCTTTGTTTATTCTACTACAAAATGGGGACAAATAGACCCATTTGCCTATTTGACGGGTGAACATGAGCTCCAAATGAAAACAGGCCTGCAAAGGTGCTATGGGAAATGATGAAGTGCTACAGAAGACATGCCTTTTACCATCATCCATGCATTCACTGACCATTTATCCACGCAACATCCACTCACTGAGCACCCAAACGTGCCAGACCCTGTGCTAGGGCTGGACAGAAACTAAGGCACAGCCCTTCCCTTAAGAAGCTCACTGTCCTGGAGGGCACTGGAGGGAATGAGACATATCGGCCTATTGTGGGTGGGGATAGCCTGGTAAATGGGGTAAGTGGTAGCTTCGAGGCAGACTGCAGGGTAAACCCTGCCCTCGCGTCCCCCATCCTGCCAGTCTCAGGCAGATGTTCAGGATCTCATGTTCTACCCATCTGCTGTTCCAGCCAAGCTGAGCTGGAGTGACCTCTCTTAGACAAAGGTTCTAGGGCCACCTAAACTAGGGCCTCCTCACTCCTACAACAAATGTTGAGGGAACACCCATCAAGCACTAGCTCAGTGCTAATAAATGAACAAGACCAGATTCTGTCCCTGTCCATGCAGAGTGGAGTCTGGTGGGAAAGAGGGAGTGTGCAATCAACTTTAGTAATGATGAATGTATACTCACAACCTGAGATAAGGAAGGGATCAAGGTCCTCCTATAAGCACCTGTAAAAGGGAGCTGGGGATTCAAGGAAAGTTTCATTGAAGAAGTGATGCCTGAGCTGACAGCAGTTGAGGAAGTGAAGTGCTAACTAGCAAACAGTGGGAAGGAGAGCATTTCCAACAAAGGAGAGCTTGTGCAAAGGCCCTGTGGCTGGAAGGAGCAGTGTTTGAAGAATTAAAAGACGCCCCTGTCACTGGAGTACAGAGCAAGGGACAGTACTGTGACAGGGGGTCATGTGCCAGATGATGCAGGCCCTCTTTCCAACAGAGGAGGCTATCACTACTGAAGCATGTGGATGGGAGAGGAATAATGGTTTCCAAGTTCATCAGTGTCATAGCATGTATCAGTCCTTCATTCCCTTTTGTAGCTGAATACCATTCCATGATTATTCTGTTTATCCACTCATCTGTTGATGTGTGGACCGCATTTTGACAGCCACTCCACTGGCAACCCAAGCAGCCCCAACCTGTCTTTAACTTGTTTATCCAGCCAAGCTTTAGTGAGCACCTACTGTATGCCAGCCTTGTACCAGGTGCTAGAGATACAAGGATGAAAAGACATAGCAACATCTACTCAATTCTAGGGGCATGAGGGACATTATCAGTTTTTCTCTCCAACATCCTCCCTTCCACAGCTACCACCCTGACATAATGAGGCTCCGCACCATTCCCGGGGGGGTCTGGCCTCCCTCGCACTGCAGATATCCACTGACTTCTGTCTCCGCAGCAAGTGAGAGCATCCCCCAGGTCCCAGTCTCTTCTCAAGACCAAGTCCGAGAGGGGACCTTCCCACCCCAGCCTCCACAGACGGGGCCCCTCCCACTTCATGCTCTCCCCCAGCTCCACCTGCTGCTTCCCCTCTAGTCTACTCGGATTCCACACTTCCCGGGGCCTTCTGGCCACCCACTGCTGAGATCTGCCAAGTCTAGAGCAGAAAGCTGGTCCTCTTCTCATCCCCCTCCTGCCAAAAGGAGGCCCCACTGGTCCCTCCACGTCCCCCGCCCTTTAGCCAGGGACTGACTGCCAAGGGGTGGGTCTTATCCCAGTGGGCCCTGGAGCGTCAGCCCGGGGACTGCTCAGCACACCTGCAGAGTCGGGCCGCCCTCAGGGTCCGCACCCCCTTGACTGCCTGGTAGATGTGGAACCTGTGGAACACCCATCAATTGTCACCTACACGGAGTCCCAAGCAGATCATGCAACCCTTAGAGATTACTGGGCTCCACAGCGGCTTTAATTAAAAAAAAAAAAAAATTAATAAACTTTATATTTTTAGCAGTTTTAGACTTACTGAATAATGAAGCAGATAGTACATAGATTTCTAAATACCCACCCCACCCCTACCACTGTGTCCCCTGTCGTTAACATCCTATGTTAGCATGGTACACTTGTTACAATTAATGAACAGATATTGATAACATTATTATTAGTAATACTGCATAGTTTCCAATAAGGTTCACTCTTTGCACTGAACCCATCTATGGGTTTTGACAAATCCCCAGGGACCTTTTTCTCAGGAGACAGCAGTGTGCTGGGGTGAGAGTCTTCCTACCCCTTCCACCCTGCTTGGGAAAGCAGCATGATTTACCTCGGTTTCCCTTTCCAGGGTCTCAGTACCAAGGCTCCAGGCCACTAGCACTGGGTATAGACCAGGGGGTGGGGGGCAGCTTGGGGAAAACAACCTTCTCCTGGAATAAGTCTAGGAAGTCAACTCTGTAGTTTGGATCCCCCAGATGTTATGCAACCCCTAGGCTAAATAAGCAATGGTTCCTGGAGATGGGATGGGTCAGACAGCTTCTGGAGAGGAGCGGTCCAAGCTGCTCGTGACCACTGAGGATTAAACAGGAGAGGGACACTTGCAGACCATTCATGATAAAAAGGGGCAGAAAACCAAGAATTGTGTGATTCTGTGTGTCTCCAGTTCCCACACTGCACCATTGGTAGGCTGACAAACTAAAGGACTGTGGAGATGATTCCAGAAGGTCACCATGACACCCCTCAAGAGAGACTTGTGCACCCCAAACCCCTACCTCCAGGCATACTGAGGAGGGCATCAATTTTTTGCTCGCTGGGAAACAAGCATGCTCTTTTCTTTGGGTTTGCTGAAATGGTATTTGCCAGAGAAACTTGCTTACGAAAGACTCTAACACAGAGGAAAGCAGAGAGAGGAGATGAGTAGAGAGAGACAGACAGACAGACAAGATTAACAGACTTAATCTTGAGTTGATCTACTCCTGGACTTTATACTTCCAAACCCCAGTGAATTCCCTCTTTAAATGTAAACCAGTCTGAGTTGTTTCTGTTGCTTACAATTAATGAGTCTTTACTCCACCCACTCTCCACATTCCTGGATACCCAGTGTTCTAGAAGGCCTGGCAGGTCACCTCCCATGGCCAGGCATCTGGATCAGCAGGTGGTAAAGTGCAAATCTCAGCCACTTTTATGCTTTCATTGTTGACAAAACACTGAAGGGCGGGGTGGGGGGGTGGGGGGGTTCTGCCCCACAACAATTCCATTCCTGCAATGGCCAGAGCCACATCTGATTTGGAACTTGGCTTTCCAGTTACTCACTGTGGTTTTCAGATCAGAGAGTGGTAAGTCAAATGTGTGTATGGGGGGAAATTCAGTTTAAATGTCACAGGTTATCTCCTTTATCCTCAGAGCAGCTGTGACGGATGGTACCCCAGAGGCCACGCGGAGTAAAACTACCTTTCCAACCTTCTCTGGCAGATGGGATGGTCCTTTGGCGAAGTTCTGGCCAATGGGGTTTAAGGAGAGGTGGGGTAAGCACCGAGGGCGCCCCTCCTCCATTTTGAGAACAACCACTTAACCTCCTAAAGGCCCCGGGGCAGATGTTAAAAAATCAGAGCATGTAAAACCCCCTCCCCAATAACCAAATCTCGTGAGACTGTTAAACTTCCACCTGTTCCCTGAGCAGGCCTCGCTTTGGGCGAAGTGCAGACTTTCATCTCCCAACATGCCAACACTGGGCAAGGTCTTCCTCCTGGCTGTAAGCCCCTGATTAAACTCATGGGTCATCTTCTGCCTAGCATGTTATTTGGTCTCAGGGTTGTGCTGGACTGCAACAGGTGGTGGCTGCAATTTCTGAGAAGAACCCTTAAGGGAAGGGGCATATTCTCTTTCTCTTTCCTCCCTGGAAGGAGTGCTGCCTGTGACAGGAAAGAATGGCAGCCATCCTGGGCCACCTGGCAATCTTGGAACCCCAGAGCAAGACAGGAGCCTGGAGTCTGGAAATGGATGCACCACACCAGCACCTTTCCCTAGAAGGAGAAACTGCCATCTCCTTTAAGCCACTGTTAATTGCATTTATCACAGACAAACCTAAAAGGAGCCAAAGGACCTGGCTGCCTGGAAAACAGCTGAGCGGGAAGAAGAGCCTCTAATGCAACTGCCTCAACTTTACAGCTCTGCCTGCACACACCCAGCCCTGGGTCCGTGGGGAACAGAGTGGATACGGGCAATTCCTGTTCTTTCTGGCTTTGGATTTGTCCTCCATCTAACCATCAGAGATCTCCTAACCTCAGTTTTGTTTTTCCCATAATTTTAATTTCTACTAACCGGTCTTAAGAAACTGGAGCTGCGGTAGGGCAGGGTGGAGGGGGAAATGAGGCGGTAAGAGAGTTCTAGAAACTCTACCAACATAATTTATCCAACTTAAGAACCACCCATCATTTCGAAAGCCCAAGAGCAAACAAAGCTAAGCTTTTCTCTTCCTCCACCTCACACGCCCAAATGCCTGGGCAAAAAGGGTGGACACGTTTTTTTTTCTTAAAGACACAACAGACACCTTTTATAACCTGAAAAAGGCAATAAAGAGATTTGGTTTTGGGAAAAGTTGTTTTTTTTTTTAAGTGTGGGCATGGGAAACAAAAAGCTAGAGAAGAGCCTTCAGTAGCAATTTCTCCCAATTCAAAGAATTAAAACAAATGCAATGTTGTGACTGCCTCTGCCAATTATACAATGCAAATATAATTATCTGCTTTCAATCACTTTCAAGACTTGACAAGCCCTGTGAATCTGTTGGGCAATTTCCTCTGATCTGGTCCCACACATGCTGGCTTGGTAGTGGCTATTTTGGAGACCAAAGCATAATATTGCTTACAGTCATTCAAGACTAAAGCTAAATTCTGAGAACAGATTTGGATTTTGAGTGATCCAGGGAGAAAATTCAAGACACATGTGTTCATTTTGCTTTTCTTAATACAGTTGATATCGATTTAGCTACTAACAATGCTGCCTTATCTTTACTTATAGCAGCAGAGTGAAGTTGAGAAACTGATACCTTGGTACTTATTCCAATTATTAAGGAAGTTTTAATTTGTTGACTTTGTGCATGTACTTCAAAAACTGATTTGAAAATAATATATTATCTTGGAGGCAATGATGCATTTTTATATGGAAGAAAGCATAGGGAAATGTATCTCTGGTTTAGATGGATTAGATAAGTCAATGCTGGGTTGAAATGATTTAACTGGGAAGTAAAACGTCTGATCAAGTTAAGCAGATCAAAGTGGACCTTCACACAATGGTTCAGGACTTAAGGCAATATCTGTATAGATAGTAATGAGCATAAGAGTTTTGGTTTGCTAACGCTATGGGAATGCAGTATTAAAACTTCCTTAATTTATTAAGTTTCAAGGTACAATTCTAAGGCCATCAAAATTTCCAAATTACGGCATCAACAAGAGGATACCTTCTCTCAAGAAAAGTAGATTCCTGTCCAGGCTTTCTCTGTCATATGGGAAGGCATATGGTGACCTTTGCTGGCCCTTTGCTTTCAGCTCCTGGTTCCAGTGGCCTCCTCTCTGAGCTTCTGTCTGTCTACAGGCATCTGCAAAAAGTCTGTGTTTGTTCTGAGCTCTTTCTTTCTCCATGAGCTCTCTTAAAGACTCCAGTAAACTAATCAAAAGTCTCACCTTGAATGGGTGGAGTCACATCTCCAAAGAAACAATCTAAATACGAGGTCCAGTCTACAAAATCGGATCAGGAGTAAAAGAGCATGGGTGCCGCCACCAAACTGGATTAAGAGGAAAACAACATGGCTTTCCTGGGGTACATAACAGTTTCAAACCAGCACACGTGGAATCTCTTAATTTGGAGAAGAAAGTCTAGGAACTCAATCTGCTGCAAAGTTGACCATTTAGGGAGACAAGGTACAGGAGGAAAGACCTTGATCACTGAAGTTACCTGTTAAGTGCAGGTGAAAAGTCTGTTATCCAGAATCCTTTGTCAATGGAAACTTATGTTGAAGGGATTATATATACCCTTTTAATAAGAAAGAAGGCTTCTTTGGAAACTGATCACAAAATCGGACCAAAGTAATGCGACCTAGAACCCTTCTTCTGTTGTGAAAATGAGTTTACTTGTATTTCTTTTCCTGTGCTTGCATGTGCTCTCTCCTTGGGGCTCAAGTGCTTCAAGGGATGTTATATGCTATGGTTGTGTTAATATCCAAGGAAACAGTATAAGAAAATAAAACAGGGACAGATGGTATGTGGGAAAACAAAAAACAAAAAACACCACACACAAATACTTAATGCTACAGCTGTTGAGATTGAGTCTGATAAACCCAGAGGCCCTCGGGGGCCAGGTTGGAACTACTGCGAAGTAAATTGGCCTGTACAGCCCCACCTAAAGGGGCCCTCAGAGAGCTGATATGGGAAAATTGGGTCTCTGATCTGATGTCAGATTTGATTTGATAAGTCAGGAAGCATGGAGTTTTCTATTGTTTTTGTTTGTGTGTTTGTTTTTGAAGAATTCTCCTGAATTTTCAGTGCTGTCAACTAATGTGTTCACTGCCTCATTCCCAATGCCAGAGTGGCTGAAATGCAGGGAGCTCAGTCGAATAACTAAATGAATGAATGATTAATAATGTGCATAAAAATCCAAGTACAAAACGGGCAAAGGGGTTAAATAGACATTTTTCCAGAGAAGATATACAGATGTCCAATAAGCACATGACAAGGATATAGAGAAACTGGAACCCTCATACATTGCTGGTGAGAATGTAAAATGGAGCAGCTGCTGTGGAAAACATGGCAGTGGTTCTTCAATAAGTTAAACATAGAACTACCACAAGATCCAGCCATTCCACCCCTGGGGATATATCTGAAAGAACTGAAAACAGGTATCTGAACAAAAATCTGTATACAAATGTGTATACATAGCAGCACTATTCACAATAGTCAAAAGGCAGACGTCCACAATGGACTATTTGGCCATAAAAAGGAATGAAGTACTGACATCTGCTACAACACAGAGGAACCCTGAAAACATTACACTGCGTGAAAGAAGCCAGTCACAAAAGACCACATATTATATGATCCCATTGACATGAAATGTCCAGAAGAGGCAAATTTATAGAGACAGAAAGTAGATGAGTGGTTGCTAAGGGTTGGAGGGGATGAGAAGATAGAAAGGTGATAGCTAAAAGGTAGAGGGTATCTCTTTGTGGTGATGAAAATGTTCTAAAACTGACTATAATGAAGGCTGCACATGTCTGTCAGTATACTAAAAACCACTAAATTTTTTTTTTTTTTTTTTTGGCATGGGCAGGCACCAGGAATCGAACCTGGGTCTCCAGCATGGTAGGCGAGAATTCTGCTACTGAACCACCGTCACACCGCCCAAACACCACTAAATTTTACACTTTAAAAAAATCTAGGATTTAAACTAGTGTTGATATAATCATAAATAATACATCAAACTTAGGGACAGCGTGTACTATCGATATACCATATGCCAGAAAAAATTAGCATGTATCACTTCTGTGCAAAATACATACATAGGTATGCACATACACAAATTTTAATAAACAAGCCAGGCAAACCAAATAAACACATCTGTTAATGATCTCTGTCTTAGTTATTACCTAAGAAAAAGAAATAATCCCAACGTTGAAAGCAGTGGGATTGTGCTTCCTGAGAGTTAAAATAAAAGATGAAGTCGATATGTGCTCTAGACTTCTTGGCACAATGTGACTATTATTTAGCCCAACCAACCTGTTTAGCACACGATGCCTGTCCGCCAGGCTCAGGAGCACATAGCAGCCTGTGACACACGGCTCACTGTTTAGAACGTGGCTTATAGGATGTGAAGCTTTGGTCCAGAGGCAGCCCCCACCTGGAGTACAGCTCCAGAGGGAAACAGAATCCACCTGATGATTACCCACCTTACGATATAATTTCCAGGAATGTCTGTAGAGACTTTTAACGACAAGCTGGAATTATAACGGTTCTGCTTCATGAAAAGCACAGGTACCCTCACGGGGTAGGGCAGAGACGGGGAAATCTTTTGCAGGGGATATGAACAGAAGGGAGAAAAGGAACATTGAGTGCATCCTCTGTCATACAGGTTTCCTCAAATTAATTGTGCCAGTAACTCCTGCGAGACAAGTGCTTTAATCCCTTTTCTACAAATGGAGAATACTGAAGCAGAGAGGTTAAGTGGCTTGTTGAAGACGTCACAATAAGGTTGATTAAAACCGCCCCATCATCTGATTACAAACAGCTTTCCAGTAAAATAAAGCAAGTGACAAGGACATACAGAATATATTAATGACCAAATCTGCCACATCTCCAGAAGCACAGGAGATGTCCATGTCGCAAATGAAAGCAAACACCAGGAATTATTTTTAGCCCAAGAGAACAGCTAGGATGAAAAACGCTGGTATACCCATGATGTCAGCCCGTTATTTTCAATTGATGGCAAAAAGGATGATTATGTGTATGTATTTGGAGAGAGGGAGAAAGAAACCCACTCTCTGACCCTTCAGAAGTTGATATTTCCAAGTCATCCTTTCAATCATTCATCTCAATTATACCACCAGACCCCAAAATATGTTATTCCAAAAAATCATATATATATGATTATATATATATACACACACACATTATATATACTGAAAGTAATTTCAATCTGTCTGATAGTGTAATAAATGAAAACTCACTAGATGGGAAAATATAACAAATCACTAATTCTCTGCCCAAGCCAAAGATTGCTATCTTTCTAATACAGTTTACGTTTACTTTCTACATTGCATGACAAGTATTCTTGCCAAAGACTACTTATCCATGCAGTCTCAGGTAAATGAAAGTATCTCCTTGCAACCAGAACCAGTCTGTGTTACTCCTGGCTTCCTGCGATCATTAAGAGAATTTATCCTAAAATAAGGAGGGCAAATGACTCAGTAGACAGCTATAGCACAGGGATTATAAAGCTGCTTTCAATGTCGCCTAAATAAATCTCTCTAACTAGATAAGATTAATGTAATTACAATTAATTTCAGCATAAAACCAAGAAAAAGTGATAATACAGTATGTTGGCAAGGGTGTAGAGAAATGAAACAGAGTATAAATTGGTACAAGCTTTTTAGGAAGCAACTAAATGCAGAAGCTCACACTTCAGTATCCCTCATCAGACTGGGCCTCAGAGTGGGAGTTCCTGGGAGTCGGAGGGAGGAGGCTGGTTGCAAATCAAGAAGCATTTATATATCAGTGTTTTTGGCTGAAGACATCTCATAAAGAAAAGGACCTGAATCTTCAAGGCTTTAATAGTTCATAGCAAATCATTTCGTACTCTAAATTAATATTCGGTTTGCACTAAATTTGGTGCTTGTCATTTTATACTTTTTCATAAAAAGGACACTCGAAATTATGTAAGTTTCAGACCCCATAAATCTGGACCCTTTCTGATCTGGTAATGTCTAGTAACATTTTTAAACATACCCTTTGCACTGGCAATTCTCTTTCAGAAATCTATCCTAAAACACAAACAATGACAAGAAAAAACTAATGAATGCCTAAAGGTGTGAATAAGGATATTAATTCCTGCTTAGAAGAGAATTGAAAAAAATGTGATTTCTGTGAATAAGGACTTTGATAACTAAATTATAAGACATCTATACAACGCCATGAAAAAAATGAAAACATTCTATTAGTAATGATATGGAAAATGTTTATATATTTAGGTAAAAAAGCACATTTCAGAGTGGTGTGAGCTGACATTTATTGATGTGTCCCTAAGCCAGCTCTCTTCTAAACCCTGCAGGAACATACACTGGTCGCTGTGATCTTCATGGCCAAGGTGTGTGCCCAGTTTACAGACAAGAGACTCAAACAAATGAGGCTCCTCCCTGAAAGCCACAGAGGTGGTAAGCAGTGCACTGAGGTCCCAACCCAGGGATGTCTGGTGCCCAAGACCATGCTCTTGGAAAGCACTGGTGGGCAGATCCCAAGGCTTCCTCTAGGCTTCCATGCAATGCGAAATCAATCCTTGCAGAGCCTGATGGCTTTAAAAAGCCTTCCACTTGTGCCTCACCTCAATCAATCATCCTCATCTCAATCAGTGATCCTCACCTCAATCCCAGACTCCTGGGTCTTCCTTTGCATGGATGAACAAACAGAAGCATCAAGATGTTCATTTTTTTAGGTTCCAACTCTAGTCGGTGGCAAACCTGGGCCCCTTTCAGAGAGTTATGCACTTTACACTCTCCTGAGCCCCAGGCACAAGGAGAACTGTCCTCCCTTCCCCCCACCGCGGGATCTGTTCAGCAGCTCAGCCCCTCTCCACCTCCCACCTCACAACCCTCAAGCACATACAGCCCTTTCCGCCCTTTATTTGTGGCATCTGATTCTGATTCATCCTCTCCTCTGCCTCTGGTCTGACTGCTCTGCTCCCTCAGTTCTAATCCACCTCTCTTGCCACCTAACTGCAGTGGTTTTGTCTCCTGTCTGTGCAGCCCCCTGCTTAGACCAGCCTGGGGTGCCTAGTACCCCAGCCCAGCCCAGCCTTCGAGCAGGAACTGAACAGAGAGGACATGGTCTGGCCAGTTCGGGGCCCTCCAGATGGAAGTAAGGGAACAGCTGTGGCATCCGCGACATTCCACGGTCAATGACATTGCCAAAAAGTCAGGGGCTAGAGGCCACCACAGGCACAAAGGATGACGGGGTTCTGACAGGGTCAGGTTGGGACCACAGACAGAGAAGCCCCGGAGTTGCCTCCAGAGGAAGGGAGGGGCGCAGAGGTACAGACACCCCAGCAAACAGGGCTGAGGCAGATCTTCTACCTGGGAGGAGGCTGTTTGTTTTCCCTCCTGTTATAGATTTCTGCTGGGCAGTGGCTCTTGGGACCCAGGCCAGAGGCTGGCATGTGGACCCTGCCCCTGCCAGACACTGGGGTGGCCTCAGGTCCCGGGCAAGGCCTTAATCCTTTTAGAAGCCGCTGGGGGTGGGGCGGGAGGTGGACCCTGGGAGCCGTGACTAGTCATGACAGACCCATGGCGCTGCGGCACTTCCCTTAGCCGAGGCCCAGCCAACGCCTCCCGGGAGAAAATGCCAAAGTTTACCACCAGCAAGAAGACTTTACAAATAAAACGGAAAGCACTATCTTGATTTTGTTCAAGCTCATGAACTACAACACCTGCTCTCCACCCCCAGCCTCACCCCACCCTCACACACACACACGCACACACACGCACACACACACACACACACACACACAGTTGATGCAAGGTAGGTCTCTAAGCCCTACGAAAAACATCAATCACCAACAAAGCTGAAAGACAAGCAAGTACCTGGGTTTATACACTTCATTTTATAGATGAGACAAGATTGGTATCTAGGCTGTATTTAAAAATGCAACAACCCACAAATCAGTAAGAAAAGGACAACTGTGCCCGTTTGAAACTGTTGTGTACCCCCAGAAAAGCCATGTTCTTTAATCCTGATTCAATGTTGCTTAGGGTAGGATGTTATGAGGAAGTGATTTTCATGGAAACGCTTCTCCGCCCATTCAAGAGGGTCACTTACTGGAGTCGTTTAAGAGGGAACCATTTTGGGAAAAGCTTCAGAGCCCACACAGACAGAGACCTCCCACAGAAGCTGCTAGAAATGGGAAATGAGGGAAAGCCAGCAGATTTTGTCATATGCATTCCCAGCTCACAAAGAAACCCCAAATGTCATCGGCCCTTTCTTGAGTCAAGGTATCTATCCCAGGATGCCTAAGTTTGGACATTTTTATGGCCTTAGAACTGTAAACTTGTAACTTAATAAGTTCCCTTTATAAAAGCCAACCCATTTCTGGTATATTGCATTTCTGGCAGCTTTAACAAACTAAAACAACAATCTTACACAGTAAATGGTAAAAGAACATGAGCAGCACATCCACAGAAGACATCAACAACCACCATCTCAAAAGATGCTCAGTCCCATCGGTAATCAGGCCAACACTAAATCCAACAATACTAAGGACTGACAAGGATGTGGTAAAACAATGATGAGGTCACTGCAGTGGCACAGCCTCTTCAGGGCAATCTCTAGAAAAGCTGAAAATGTCAGCTCTTCAACCCAGCAATTTTGCTGCTGTGTCATACAATGGACACAGGCAAAATGAATAACCTAGATCTATAGGTTTCAACAGGAGTGGATCCCTAAAACATATATTGTTGAGTGAAAAAAAAAAGGAAGTGCATATATTATGATTTTTGCTAAAATTACAAAATCATAATATGTATTGCGTATGGATACAAGAAAAAAACAGCAAAATTAGAGTATTTATTACTTGTATGACATGATTTAAGCATTTTCCATGCTTTAATAAATTCATATTTAAAAACAGACCAGATGACGCAATACACTGGCTTATTCTCATAGGCAGGCCTCAGTCCTCAGACCCCACAGTCACACTTGTGTGAGACGGAGTTCTGGCTAAATGGGCCAAGGCATCTCCTGGCCCGTGGAGGGCAGGAGAGAGGGTCTCCCCTCCTGCCCACCCCGTACCCCCCCAATTCCAAGATTCATTATCTCAACACACCATTCTTCAAGCCACACATGCGACACTCACAGAGCCACGCACCAGGGGTCTGTCTCCTTTCAGGGAGCTCCTCTTCCTAATTTGCAAAAAGAAAGCATCAAGATTAGAGATTGGCCTACTCACTGCATTGTGACCTGGGGGTCAAGGTGGCCAATGCGAGGGCAGGAGGGGGACAATCTTGACTAACTGAGTTTGAACTTGAAATAGCCGTCTTTATCCTGAAAAAAAAAGTTATAATCTCTATATACCTGCATAGATGGGTGACATGTACCAGCTACATCATGCAGTTACTGTTCAAGGATACGAAAGAGCCATGGTGACAAATAAAATCCAAATTACTTTAATAGCACCACTGGTCATTTTCTTGATTGATGGCCATTAAAAGCACAAGAATGACTATCATGTTTAATAAAGGTCCTCAGTGAATGTGGTTGAAAAGGGTTATTTAGAGTCATGTATGCCACCAGAAGGAAAGCTAGAGGCTAAAATATGGGGTTGTATACACAGTGAACCTTGTGGCAGGGAAGTTTATGATTAACACTACAAATATAAATAAATTCGTTCATGAACTAGTACAAATGTGCAACACTTGTACAAAGAGTTAATAATAAAGTAGGGAAAAAAACCTACTGCAAACTACGGTCCATAGTTAACAGTAATAATCTACTATTCTCTCATCAACAGTAACAGATGTACCACACCAAGACTAGGGGTTAATAATGGGGGTAGGGATAAGGGGTATGGGATGTTTTGTGTTTTCATTTTTTATGCCTATTTGTTGTTTTTCCTTTTAGAGTAGTGTAAATGTTCTAACATTGATTATGATGATTGCACAACTAGGTGCTGATACCGTGAGACACTCATTGCATACTGAATGAATTATATGGTATGTGAAAAATCTCAGTAAAATTTGCAGCTTAAGAAAAAACGGTCCTCAGCAAAAACAGTGGACTTTGACCTAAGTCTCACATCTTAGAAAAGCTTATCAAAATGGATCACAGGCCTCTCTCTTTAAGCCAACATGGCAAGAGAACTCACTGCCCTCCCCACCCCACGTGGGACATGACTCCCAGGGGTGTAAATCTCCTGGCAACGTGGGACAGAAATCCTGGGAAGAGATGGGACCTGGCATCAAGGGACTGAGAAAACCTTCTCGACCAAAAGGGGGAAGAGAGAAATGAGACAAAATGAAGTGAGAGATTTGAAACAGAGTCGAGAGGTTATCCTGGAGGTTATTCTTAGGCATTATATTGATACCCCTTTTTAGTTTATGGTGTATTAGAGTAGCTAGAGGGATCTGAAACTATAGAGCTGTGTTCCAGTAGCCTTGTTTCTTGAAGATGATTGTATAACGATACAGCTTTTACAATGTAACTGTGTGATTGTGAAAACCTTGTATCTGATGGTCCTTTTATCTAGGGTATGGACAATGAGTAAAGAATACAGATAAAAATAAACAAATAATGGGGGGACAAACGTTAAAATAAATTGGGTAGATGTAAATACTAGTGGTCAATGTGTAAGGGATCAGGAGCTCGACCCCAGCCGAGTGGAAAGTACCCCCCAGACCCATGAAGAACACCCAGTAATGGGGTCAGGATGTGGGAATCACACAAACCTGTTTTTGCAAAAGCTAATAGCACCCTTTGCTTCTGTAGATAAGCTTGCTTGCTTACAGCTGCAAAACCAGGACATGGGTCTGTGAAACTAACGCCACTTCTCTGCTTCTGTGAATAAGCTCGCGGTTTCAGCCTTTATAAGCCCACCCTGCAAGCCCCACGCTGCTGCTCTCTGAATCCTCCTTCTTGGGATTTCTGAGGCCGTCGCTGGCCGGCTAATAAAGACTCCAAATTGGCTTGCAGTTTTAGAATTTGTGGTCTCTCTTTTGGTGCGCCCCACAACAACAGAGAGGGAAGGTTAAGGGGTATGGTATGTATGAGTTTTTCCTTTATTATTTCTTTTTCTGGAGTGATGCTTGTGTTCAAAGAAATGATCATGGTGATGAATACACAACTATGTGTTGATATTGTGAGCCACTGACTGTACACCATGTATAAAATGTTTGTATGTTAAGAGTGTTTGTCTGTTAAGTTCTATCAATAAAACTATTTTTTAAAAAAGAAAACAAAAAAATGGATTGCAGACATAAATGTAAAACATGAAACTATAAAACATTTAGAGAAAAACCCAGACGAAAATCTTCAAGATTTATGGCCAGGCGGGTCTCTTAGATGTGACACCAAAAGCATAATACATAAAAAGAAATGTTGATAAATTGGACTTTAATAAAATTAAAACCTTTTACTCTACGAAACACCTTGTTAAGAGGATGAAAAGACAAGCTCCAGAGTGGGAGAAAATTATTTGCAAACCACGTACCTGACAAAGGACTAATGTGCAGAGTATACAAAGAACACTGAAAACTCAACAGTAAAAAACCACAAATAATCCAACTAGAAAATGGACAAAAGACATGAAGACATCACTTCACCAAAAAAGAGAGAAAGATGGAAAATACACACATGAAAAGATGTTCAACATCACTAGCTATTGGCAAAATGCAGATTAAAACCACAATGAGATGCACATCACTGCATATCTATGCAAAAAAAAAAAAAGTGACGTCACTAAACACTGGGGAGGATGAAGGGAAACTGCATGGCTCATATACTGCTGGTGGGAATGTGACATGATACGGTCGTTCTGAAAAACAGTTTGGCAGTTTCTTTAAAACTTATACATGCAACTTCTCTCTGAGCCAGCAATTTACCTCTTGTGCATTTATTCCAGAAAAATGAAGACTAATTTTCACACAAAAACCTGTACACAAGTGTTTACAACAGCAGCTTTATTCACAATAGGCAAAAATTGGAACCAACCCAGATGGCCTTGAATGGGTGAATGGTTAAACCAATTATGGTATATCCAAACCTTGGAACACGTTTTAGTCATAAAAAGATCAAATTACTGATGCATGCAATGCCTGGATGGTTCTCTAAAGAATTATGCTGAGTAAATGAAGCCAGTCCCAAAAGGTTCCATGCACTTCCCAAAAAACAAACAAAAATAAACAAAAATTCAACAAATGGTGATGTAATAATGGGATATTCACATGGAAAAAGAATGAACTTTTTTCCATGTGACCCCGCTATACAGCATGCAAAAAAAAAAACAAAAAAAAAACAATTAATCTATGGATGTTCTACAGCTAATTGTTGCATAATTCCATTTATATAATATTCTTGAAATCTCAAATCATAGAAATGAAGAGGAGATAACAGATGAGTGATTGTCAGGGAATGAGGAGGAGGAGGGTGTGGGAGGAAAGTTGGTGTAGCTGTAAAAGCAAAACATGAGGGATCCCTGTGGTATAAGAAGTGTCCTGTACCTGACTGCATAAATGTCAATATCCTTGTGATATCACTTTACAGTTTTTCAAGATTTACCCTTAGGGGAAACTGGATAAGGAATAATATGGGCTATCTGTATTATTTCTTCCAACTGCTTGTGAATCTACAATTATCTCAAAATAAAAAGTTTAATTAAAAAAAATCTTCAGACTATAAAGTATTGGGGACCATGAGATATAACCATGGAAGCCACACTGTCCCCACCATTTTCTGCTGGGACAAACCTCCTGACATGCCTTAAGACCTGCTCTGGGACCCCCATTTATTAGCTCATCTTTCTCTTGTCACACCCAAGAGACAACATATTGAGCAAGTGTGATCACGTCCTTCTCCAAGGTAATCAAGGAAAGCCAAGTTTTAAGGTTATGACCTGCATCGTTGTGATCTTTGGCAAGGTTAAATAAGGGACCACTTTTCCCAAAAGCATCTCTTGGTTTTTGAGTGGAAGAAGCCAGGCACAAGAGTATATATTTTATGTTTTTAAAAATTAACTCTATGGGGCGGGCAATGGTGGCTCAGTGGCAGAGTTCGTGCCTGCCATGCAGAGACCCGGGTTCAATTCCTGGAGCCTGAACATGCAAAAAATAATAATAATAATAATCTATGGATGTTCTACAACTAATTGTTGTGACGTACTTTGAAATGTATTACTTTTTTTGTACATACATTATTTTTCTTTTATTTTAATTTGCATATGGGCAGGAGGCACCAGGGATCGAACTCCAGACCTCCAGCACGGCAGGTCGGAGTTCTGCCTGCTGAGCCACGGCAGCCGCCCCATACATTATTTTTCACAAAAAAAAAAAGAGAAAAAAGAGAAGTATAACAGAGAAGATGAGATTTAACAAATGAGTATGACTGCTGAATCATTATCTTGATATTTCTTTTGGTCTCCAGTATCTTGGAGCAGCTAGAAGAAAAAACGAAAAATCGTGGAACTGTAATCCATACCAAACTTTAAAACCTGTTCAATAACTACTTGTTAAAAAGTACTTTGACATGTATTGCTTTTTTTGTATATATGTCACATTTCACAGTTTAAAAAAAGGTTAAGAAAATTAATCTATGGAGATAGTTCATAACAGTGGTTGCCTCTGGTTGGGGAAGGGAACTGACGAAAGGGACACGAGAAATTTCAAGAGCTGCATTGTCTTGACAGAGTCATCAGTCACGTATGGTTATGGAGTACCTGAAATGTTGCTAGTTTGAGTTGAAATGTGCTATTTTAAAATATCGATCAATGCTGAAATGATAAAATTTTGTATTTAATAGGCTAAATAAAATATATTATTAAAATTAATTTCTCCTGATTTTTTACCTTTTTAGTGTGGCTACTAGGAAATTTAAAATGGCATATTTGGCTTACACTCTATTTCTACTCAATAGTGCTATTCTAGAGTGATAGGTAAGTTCTGCATCTTGATTGTGGTGTTGAGTAACAGGTATATACATTTCTTAAAATTCGTCAAACTGTTCACTTATAGTCTGTGTATTTTATTGTATGCAATTCTACCTCAATTTTTTCTTTTAAAGCCCTGTGATTTTCCTACCACTAAACATAACTTCCCTGAAGGAGTTTACAATAGACACAGACAACAAAGAACTCCCAAGTGGTAGGAGTGACAATGACAAAGATTTTGAACAAGGTACTCTATATTGATGAAAGCTTCTGCTTTCGGCATCTTGAGTGGAACTTCTGGTAAACCTATGTTTGTGTCTATGTAGATATAGTATGCAGGAAATTATTATTTGGGGACAGCAAACTCTCTCAAGAAGACAGGAAACATTTCTGAAAGCCTGAAGCATCTAGGGTAGGGAAGCATCCATGTTGTACATTTTCCTTTGGGAAATTTGTACATGTCAACAGTGGCCCCCAGGGAAAGAGCAATCCAGGATCAGAGGTGAGTACTGATCCAGGACATGTGCACCTGAGGGGATAACCAAGGCATATACTAAACCTAGATCTCTGCTTTTGTATTCATTAAGGTTCTCTAGGGAAACAGAACTAGTAAGAAGTATAGGTAAATATTATGAGTTTTTTCATAAGACTTTGCTCACGTGATGGTGGGGAAGGACAAGTCTAAATTCCATAGAGCAGGCCTCAAGCTGGGGACTCCAATAAAGGTTTTCAATTAATTCCCCAGGAGAAGCAGGTCGGCTGAAGTAGAAATGGAAATTCTCTCTTTTGACTGTGGAAATCATCACTTCTGCTTTTAAAATCTTCAGCTGATTGGACGAGACTTCTCTCATTGTTGAAGGCAATCTCTTCAGTTGTTTGTAGATGTAATCAGCCATAGATGTATCAACTTATTGATGATTTAAGTCCACAAAATACATTCACAGTAACAATCAGACCAAAATTTCTTGACCAAACAAACTGGACACAACCTGAGCAAGTTGACATAGGAAATTAACCATCACAGTCCACCTCTTGTCAACTTGGCTCCCATGCACATCTCCTTAAACCATACTTTATCTTTAAATAAAAACAATAACATTCATATTTTCATCTAGCAATACGCAACTGTCCTGCATACCACCAGAAATACACTAACTTTCCCCAGAATAGGGTGCAAGTTCTTGGGTAATAGTCACTTTTAAAGATGATATCCTAAATACTATGACATGAAGTTAATACAAAATTATGACATACAATAAGGGGATAAGAAAGGGAAGAAAACAAAGATATATGCTTTATGTGTATATATACAAACACCCATAAAAAAACAAGGAAGAAATATTTATAACCATTATAGTTCTCCTTTCTATGACTGGTCATGTAGTCATAGTTTATATTTACCACTACCTTCTTCCACTACCCATTCCATATTCCTTTTACCTTCAGCAAATATTTCAGCTGGCCATGTTTCTTTGTCTGGTGGAGTGACCCAAACCTTCATTCCTAAAGTTTCTGGGCCATTAATAGTTCTGCCTGGATTGGGTTGTTGCAATTGTCCATTAACTTTAATCACAGGGCAGGGTAGTACTAAGAGATGCCCTAGGGATCTCCTGTATTGCAAATGAACTCTTCTCTACCTTCATTATGTAGTTATAGTCCTATTTCCCCCCCAACCAGTACAGTAATCCCCTTCTTTGCCTATTGCTTCAGAGGCATGAGAAGCCCAAAGTTGCCAGGTATCAAGTGCAGCTTCCAGTTCAATGGAATCCTTGTTGTGTCTTCTGGTAGGAGCACTCCTCCTTCTTGAACTAAGACCTGCAGACCAGCAGAGGTTAAGGCTGCAGGGACAGAAACCTTAAGCTCTGCCTAGATTCTCCCTAGTGGATCACTAGGGAAAGCAGTGAGGGGTGACACTCCATTTTCCACTCATTGATCCTTAAATCCATGAATCCTAGCTACCGGAGGATTCACCATAGAGTGAATGCATTTTAGAGCATACACAACCACGTGGAAAACAGCACCCCAGCCCTGCAAGGTATTGCAGCCTAGTTGGTGGCAAAATTGAGTCTTCAAAAACCATGCCATAGAAGCAATGCCGTGTGGAGCACCATGACAGTGGATGAGGCATTCTGTAAGTCCACAGTTGGTAGTTTGGGCAGAAGCATTGCATGCAGGGAAGGCAAACCTGTATCTGGAGTATGTTTCTATTTCAGAACAAGCCATTACTTCTTCATGATGTAAATGGTCCACCGTAATCAACTTGCCACCAGGAAGAGCTGATCACTTCAGGAAATGGTGCCAAATCTGCCACTAAGTGTTGGTCTCTGCTCAATCTAACAGTAGCAGAGACCAACACTCAGTTGAGTGTGGGGGTATGAATCCATGTTGTTGAGCCCATGTTGTTGAGCTCATACATAACCTCCATCCCTACCACCATGACCACTTTGTTCATGAGCCCATTGGCAATGACAAGAGTGGCTGGGGAGAAAGGCTGACAGGTATCCACAAAATGGGTCATCTTATCCTCTTGAATATTAAAATCTTCCTCTGCTGAAGCAATCCTCTGGTGAACATTCACATGGAATACAACAACTTTGTGTTTTCTGTCCACTCAGGAAGGTCTATCCACATACCGCTTTCCCAGACTTCTTTGTCATCAATTTTCCGATTATGTTCCTTCCAAGTCCCTGCCTATCCAGTCAAACCACTGGCAACAACCCATGAATCAGTATCCAAGCACACCTCGGCCATTTCTCTTTCCAAGCAAAATGAACAACCAGGTTCACTGCTCAAAGTTCTGCCCACTGGGGGTATTTTCCTTCACCACTGCCCTTTGGGATATCCCAGAAAGGGGCTGCAGTGCTACAGCTGTTCACTTTCGGGTGGTACCTGCATATCGTGCAGAACCATCTTTAAACCAGGCCCAGGTTTTCTCTTCCTCAGTCAGCTGATTGTAAGGAACTCCCCAAGAGGCTCTGGTCTGGGAGACATGGCAATGTGGCAGGAGTGAGGGCCATGGCATTTGGGCCACTTCCTCATGTAACTTACCTATGTCTTCAGGATCTGCTCAAGCCCTATCTGGTATATACTACTTCCATTTTATGATGGAGTGCTGCTGTGCACACCCAATTTTATGGCTTGGTGGGTCAGACAACACCCAGCTCATGATAGGCAAGTCAGATTTCATGGTAACTTGGTGGCCCATGGTTAAGCATTTGGTTTCTACTAAGGCCCAGCAGCAAGCCAAAAACTGTTTCTCAAAAGGAGAGTAGCTATCTACAGAGGATGGCAAGGCTTTACTTCAAAATCCTAAGGGTCTGGGGTGCATGGTTTGATTCTCAGACTACACAGCCCCCCCAAAAAAACTCTATTTGCCACTGACATTTCTGGCACCACTGGAGCTAGGGTAGCAGGGTAGTTTGGAAAGCAGCCTGAACCTGTTGCCAAACCTGTTCTTGTTCTGGTCTCCACTCAAAACTAGCAGCTTTTTGGGTCACTTGGTAATTGGGCCAGAGTAGTACACCTAAATGAATATGTTGTCTCCAAATCCAAAGAGGCCAACTAGTTACTGTGCCTCTCTTTTTTACTGTAGGAGGGGCCAGATGCAATAGCTTATCCTTCACCTTAGAAAGGATATCTAAACATGCCCCACACCACCAGACTTCCAGAAATTCACTGAGGTGGAAGGTCCCTGAATTTTTGTAGGATTTATCTCCCACCCTCTGACACATAAATGTCTTGCCAATAAGTCTAGAGTAGTTGCTACTTCTTGCTCACTGGGTCCAATTAGCATAATATCATCAATTTAACAGACCAGTGTAATGTCTTGTGGGAGGGAAAGACAATCAAGGTCCCTATGGACTAGATTATGGCATAAGGCTGGAGAGTTCATATACCCCAGTTAGGACAGTAAAGCTGAAGGCAAACTGTTACTGACGGTCTTTACTAACAGCAATTGGGAAGAAAGCATTTTCCAGATCAATAGTTGCATACCAGGTACCAGGGAATGTACTGATTTGCTCAAACAATGATACCACATCTTGAACAACAGCTGCAATTGGAGTCACCACCTGGTTAAGTTTATGATAATCCACTGTGATCTTCCAAGACCCATCTTTTTTTCTGCACAGTCCAAACAGGAGAGTTAAACAGACATTGTGGTGGGAATCAACACCCCTGCTTCCCTCAAGTCTTTGATGGTGGCACTAATCTCTGCAATCCCTCCAAGAATCTAGTATTGTTTTTTATTTACTATTTTGCTAGGTAGGGGCAGTTCTAGTGGTTTCCACTTGCCCTTCCTACCATAAAAGCCCTCACTCTACTAGTCAGGGAACAAATGTAGGGATTCTGCCAGGTGCTGAACCTGTCTATTCCAACAACGCATTCCAGAACCAGAGAAATAACCACAGAATAAATCAGGGACCCACTGGACCTACTGTGAGACAGACCTGAGCTAAAACTCCATCGATTACCTGATCTCCATAAGCCCCTACTCTGACTGGTGATCCAGAGTGACATTTTGGGTCTCCTGGAATTAGTGTCACTTCTGAGCCAGTGTCTAATAACCCCAAAATGCCTGATCATTTCTTTTTCCCCAATTCACAGTTAATCTGATAAAAGGCCACAGGTCTCTTTGGGGCAGCCTGTGAGGAAGATTAACAGTATACATTTCTGGCATTTTAGAGGGTCCTTCCCCAAGGGACCTGGCCTTCTTCTTCATTCAAGGAGCTCTGAGTCTGTAAACTGTCTCAAGTCTGGTAACTGATTACTGTTTTTGTAATTCAAGTTAAACTTTTGTTCACTTGACCTCAAACTCTTCTGCTTATCCAGATCAAGTAAGAATTTAGTACACTGCCTATCTATTTTACTTCTAGGTACCCCAAGATCAACTAGCCAACACTACGGATCTCTGCAAGTCAGACTATTTTACTTACTGTTTTGAGTCAGCTGTCCATGATGGTAGCCACATCCACCTTGTTTTTAAGATTAAGTGCTGCCATATGGCTTCAGCCAACCCAGGATCTGATCATCCCCACTGTGTTTAAGAATCCAAGTTCAGATTCTGTTTCTCAAGAACCACTCCCAGTAACAAAACTGTATTAGTCAGGGTTCTTTAGGGAAACAGAACCAATAGGAGCTATATGTAAATATTGAGATTTTTATAAGAATTCCATAGGACAGGCTGAAAGCTAGGAAGTCTGATGAAAGTTTTGATGAATTCCCCAAGAGAAGCCTGGGGTCGAAGCAGAGATGGAAACCATCTCTCTGCTGAAATTGTTGCTTCTCCTTTAAAGCCTCCAACTGATTGGATGAGGCGTCTCTCATTATTGAAGGCAATCGCCTCAGTTGATTTTAGATGTAATCAGCCATAGATGCAATCAACTTGCTGATTATTTAAGCTCAAGAAATAGCCTCACAGTAACAATCAAATCAGTGCTTGCCTGACCAAACAATTGCACACCTAATCTGGCCACGGTGACACATGAACTCAACCATCGGTTTTCTAGGTACAAAATCCTCGATGTTTTCTGTTCACTCACAGAGATTCACAGAATATGGGGACTAGCAGAGAATATAGAGAGCCTCCTGTCCAACCAGCCTATTTTACAAAGAAACCAAGGTCCAGAGAGGTTGCAGGACTTGCTAAAGTCACATTGAATTATAAGTGGTAGGGCTGCCACTTGCTTTCTTGTCATCTAACTACCAAATTGAGAAACATATACATGCCAATTAGACTCACTAAACACGATTGGTAAGCTGGAAACAAAACTTGTTTACTTCCAAAGGGAGAGGCACCTGGCAGAGTTCATCAGGACACATGCCTAGCAAGGCCCACCCAGCAGATGAAATTACAGCCCATATGCTGGCTTACGGAACATACGATCAGCAAAAACGGTAGCCCTTTATCTGAACACTCAACATAAGCCCCACCTTTGTTTAGGGAGCCCCACCTGATGGTGCTTTCTCCCTCATACTCTCTAGACACTGTTCCTAAACTAAACCGTGGACCATGGAGTCATTGCAGAGGAGTGCAGAAAAGCCATTGCTACACAAGTAAGCACCTGAAAACAGCTCATCCCTGCAATGGGAAGAAGGCTCTGAACAGTCCTGCCTGTGATGGAGAAGGGGATGTCTAGCAGGTCCAAGGATGGACTCGTGGGCATCAGAGGTCACCATCTTGGCAAGTGGACAGTTGACAAGGAAGCTAAGTCCAAGGAAGAGGCCACGTAAAGAGGGATCTCTCCTACTTATAAATCAGTCGGAATCCCTATTCCGATACCATTTGAAGGGTCTCAGGAACCAGCCCTGTTCCAAAGGAAAGTCTAAGGAGAAGAAGATCAAGCCTTTGTCATCTGCCCAACAACCTGGCAAGTAAGTAACATTAGTGATAATCTGTAGGCGAGGATGCCCAGGGTCAGATGTTAGGTAACAGGCTCTAAATCATGCAGATAATGGGGGGAAGAGTCACAGCTATAACCCACGTCTGTCTTCAATGCTATCGCTCTTTTCTAGCAGGCAAAATTGGGGATTTGTTAAGTTACAGGCAGGCCTGGGGCGTTGGGCACCAGCAAAGCAGGCTGTGCGGGTGATCATACCAGGAAGTACAGAGGACAGAAGTCCAAGATCTTTCTGATCCATGTTGGATGGTGGTTATTTATTGACTTAACTCCCCCCACCTCCGTCCCTCCCCTCCACTAGCTGAGGATTGGGTTCTGTGGCTCCTATATTCCCAGCATCTACTTGCTGTGTGACACAGCATCTGTTCTCAGGAATGCTTGTTGAATGTTTTGAAACTTCTGAGAGTCTCTGTGGGGAAAATTGGGGAGAAATCAGGCAAAACCACCAAAGAGAGCAGGAAAGTTTTCCAGCACAAGGAGGTGGAAAGGATGGGAAGGATTTAGGTCAAATGCTCAGAAAGTGTAATCTCTCTGGGTATATGGGTGTTTTCCTGACACAGACAGAACTTCTCTGTGGCCTGCTGCCTCCCACCCTCAGAAGCTGCAGACCTGTAGCAGATAAGTGACCCGCATTGTTTGTATTTTCCCTGGAAAAAGCCAAAGGTCAGGAATATTGCCTGGTGGCCTGAAGTGGGCTGATTTAGCATCACAAAACATTTGCACTTCCATTGTCCTTAGGGCCTGAGAGGACACTCAGGAGCAGGGAGGGTGAGCTGGGGGGGAGGGGGGGAGCTGGGGGCGGTGAGCTCCGGGGACTAGGAGGTGGGGGCAGGGATGGGGCGAAGTTTGCCTAGGGAGGAGCTGGGAGATGGTCAACCACGGAACCAGAAGAGGACCTGGTTTCTTCATCCATCTAATGACCAATCTTCACCCACTGGGTTTCCAAAAAAAAAGGAATAATGATGTTAAAGCATTATGTGCTTCCCATCTTTCAGGAAACGGAAGTTTAAAATGTGAACTTGGAGTTCTAGCCAAGAGATGCGTTTCCTTCCAACTTCCCCTGCGTTGCAACTTTTCTTTTCTAACCAAATCCAGTTCTCTCAGACACAGCCCTGCTCAGGCGTCTCCTCCACTTTGCACATCCAGGCCTGCAACTCATCTGGTGTCCAAAACCGTGTCCTGACTGCAGACTTAGTACCATGGCTGGCCTGGTGGCAGGGATAAGAGGGGCTCAGGGATTCCCAGATCTCCCCCCTGCTGGGTGCTGAGGATAACCACCACCACTGACAACATCGGAGGGGGCCAACTCTGCATCACCAATGCACTTTCATATTTACAGTCTCACGGGATCCTCCCAACAGACTGGTGATAACAGGAAAGCAGCTTTTCTTATTATGCGATCACAGGTGCAGCAAAGCCTATGATGAGAGAACATAGGCATGCTATTTGCCTGCAGGCTCCCATCCCACTCTGTGCACTGAGGACAGAAGAACAGGGGCCCAGGAGTAGGGAGCAGGGAGCAGAAGCAGTGTTTGTCAGCAGCTGAGGAAGAAAGAGAAGTTTGCCAAGTTTAGGGGCCTGGAGTCGGGGAGAGAGGGGCTGGAAATCTCCAACTTTATCCCCAAAGGGGGTGCAGCTCAGAAAGTCCCAGGCCTTGGCCCCTGTCCCTCCCAGTCAGGTTAGACGGCTAAGGGTCCCTCACTCCAGGCCCTCTGTGTTCCCATGAATGGAAGAATTCAGAGTGTGGGACCAGAGTGCGGGGTCAGCGCGGGGCCAGCCCTCCTGTTGGTTAGGCGCTCCGGTGCGAGGTGCCTGCTTCCCAGGGCACGCCATGCAGAGGTGGGGCATCGGCGGGCCTCCCAGCCTCAGTGGGAACGGTCCCCAGTGGAGCTCTGTGGGTCTCCCGACCTCCCCACCCCCACCCCCGGGGCTGCCCCGGCCCCCCTCCTCCTGAGGCCCGGTACCTGAGAGGGCGGACGCCTCGCGAGCTCGCTTCCCGCCAGCCGCGAGCTAGGACGGCCCGGACCCCCAGCACGCCCGGGCCACCGGCGCACAGCCTCCCGAGGCCCAGCATCCTCACGCAGACAGCCATGGCTCGCTTTGCCCCGCGACCCAGCCGGAGTAAACTTTTTAAAGCCAGCCGAGGCGGGGCGAGAGCGGCAGGCGGGGAGGCGGGCGGGGGGTGCGGAAGACTCGGCCCCGGCGGGGCGGGGCAAGGTCGGGAGACCCGGAGGCGGCTCAGCGTCGCGGCCGCCTTCCCCACCCTCGAAGAACTGCCCTGCTTTCTCCTTGGATCCCGACGCTCCGGCTGCAGATCAAGCGAGACTCCCCTCCAACCATCAGGGGCCTGCGCGTTGGGGGCTCAGGAGTTTCCTGATTTCATAGAGCGGGAGCCCGGGGCGCGCGAAGGCGGAGCGGGACGGCCAAGCCAAGCGAGCCCAGTCCATCCCCCGCGCTCAGTTTAGCACGCGGGTTACGTGTTGGCCCCCCGGGTTGAGAGCCAAAGGCCAAAGAGTCCCCGAAGCGTGCCAGCTGGAACACAGTGCCCCCGGGCTTTGCGGAGGCAGCCGGGACAAAGAGTGCTGGTTTGAGCCCCCCTCCGGCCCGTGAGCTTGGGACTTAGCCCCTTCTGGGGCCAAAAGTCAGCTTTAGAAGCCACTGGGACCTGTTTTTCTTCTTCCTCTGCCCGCCCTAGCACGGGGGTTAATATGGAATTTCCTTGAAGAGCTCTCAGGCCAGAATGGAAAGCAACTGCGTGGGAAGCTTAGCCCACCCCCTTCTACTCTGAGCCCCATCTTACTGTTCCTTGTGGCCCGGCTGAGGATGGGAAGGACAGAGCCGAGCAGAGCTGAGGGCAGGGAAGAAGGTAACTGTCTAACGCTGGTCCTGACTGGGAAAGGGGACACTTGCCTGGCCAGCCAGAGTGGCATGGTTTATATGTGCCTCTGGTCCACACCATCTTGACCTAGCCCTGAGCTAGCCTTGATCCTTGCTCCAGAGGGGGAAGGGGGTGGGGGGGAAGGTCCTGGCAGGGTAACCTGGGTCTCCTCCTCCAGGATGGAAGCCCGTCAGGCAGAGGGCAGAAGGGCTTGTCCTGAGGAGGCCTTTGCCTTTATTTGGGAACTTTGATTCAACTGCATTATGGAAGAAGCTCATTCTGCTCCTCTTTACCATCCTGAGAGTGACCTCAAGTACTCCTGGGGGGTGGGCCACGGTGGTTCTAGTGGCAAGAGTTCTCACCTGTCATGCTGGAGACCCGGGTTCCATTCCCAGTGCCTGCCCATGCAAATAAAACAAAACCTCCTGGAACCCTGACTCCTGAACAGGGTTCCTCCGTACTTCAAATTGAAAGGGGTGGGGTGGAAGCCTTGCAGGAAGGAAAACGAAGCCAAGAGACTGAGGATCTGGGCAAGGACAGGCCTCCCTAACTAGCCTAGCTCACAGCCTCTGATAACCCACCCAGAGGCCCTGGCGCCAGAAGGGCTCCCAGGCCCCGAGCACCAGCCTTGCCTGGCGGGCTCTACACTAGCTTGCTGGATGCCCCAGGCACATTGCTGCCTCTTTCTGTGAATTGAGGGGTGGGTACTGACCTTGGAGGCTCTTCCACTCTCCTTGCCACTTTGAACGCTCTTGAGAAAAATGGGTTCCTCCTTGAACTTTGCTTCAGCCTTGCCTTTCCAAGTCACTGATATTTCCTAACACTTCCTGCCTCCAGTGGCGACATCAGACACCCATGCCATGGAATCACAGCCACCGTTTTAGGATCTCTCCCACATGTCAAGCTCTTCACAGACATCATCTCTGGTCCTTACCAAGGAGCAGACACACTGTGGAATGTGTATCTTTGTTTTATCAGCGAAGAACTGGGTCCCAGAGAGGTTCAGCTACTCGCCCAAGGTCAAAGGGAGCACAGGCAGCAAGCTCACTTTGTGGCTTTGGGCAAGCCCTGAGGCTTTTCCAGCCTCAGCCCTTATCTGTAAACTGGGGCGGGCTGGGATGAGAAATAAGGAAATTAGCACAGAATTGGGACTCAGCCAGGAGTTAAAGGAGCTACTTTCTTTCTCCAACCTCTCCTTCCTCCCATGTCTGTCTGCACTGTCAGACCTCCCTCTTAAAAGGCACTGCAAACCTTTCTTAGGAGGAGAAGTTGTTTTTAATCTCTCCAAAGCCTTGAGAAACATGGTAGGTGCCTGTTCTGTGGAGGGGAGGAGGGCTGAGAGGAAGGAAGGGAAGTGAAGACAGCTGACATGGGAGTCTCTGAGTTGTGGTTGTCTGTCACATTGACCCAGAATTCCCGAGTCTCTGTGTGCGTGTGTGTGTGTGTGTGTGTGTGTGTGGTGGGGGGCGGCACGTCCACCTTAACAGGGCCTCTGACTTCCCTCCCTCTCCCATCTCACCAGCCTCAAGTCAGGCTTTCTACCCCATCTGCTGTTGCTGCACATGACCTGCGCCTTTGAATGGTTCCTGTGACTCTGCTCATGCCATTGGCTGCCTAGAGAAAGCCCTTACTCCCTCCACTTTGCCAGTATCCTTCCCTTCTGTGCTTCCAAAACAAGCTCCAAATGTAAACACTATTTGTCAGTTTTTTAATTCTTAGCATCAACCTATGAATACAATCCAGAATGATTCATCACAGTTAGACAACAGAATGTAAACATTATTAACCTTGGCAATATACACTGGACAGTAGTTGAGAGAGGGAAGGGAGGAGCTGATATCCTTACTTATAAATTGAGCTGTCAAGAGATCCTGTCTATTGGTTATAGAATATGAAATAAAGAGGCATTTAAAGTTACAAAGGTAGCCACTCTATGTACAGAGATAACAGTAAAACCATATAGGATAAAAAAACTATAATTGAGAGGACTTGGGGAGGTATAACATCCTATCAGATAGAAAAATCAAGAAAGTGCAGAATAAGTATGTGCTGGTTTGAAAGGATGTATGTCCCATAGAAAAGCCATGTTTTAATCTAAATCCCGTTTTGTAAGGGCAGAATAATCCCTATTCAATACTATATGTTTGAAACTGTAATCAGATCATCTCCCTGGAGATGTGATTTGATCAAGAGTGGTGTTAAACTGGATTAGGTGACGACATGTCTCCACCCATTTGGGTGGGTCTTGATTGGTTTACTGGAGTCCTGTAAAAGAGGAAACATTTTGGAGAATGATAGATTCAGAGAGAGCAGAGAATGCTGCAGCACCACGAAGCAGAGAGTCCATCAGCCAGCGCTTGGAGATGAAGAAGGAAATCGCCTCCTGGGGAGCTTCCTGAAACAGGAAGCCAGGAGAAGAATCTAGCAGATGACGCCATGTTTGCCATGTGCCCTTCCAGATGAGAGAGGAACCCTGACTGTTTTCACCATGTGCCTTTCCACTTGAGAGAGAAACCCTGAACTTTATCGGCCTTCTTGAACCAAGGTATCTTTCCCTGGATGCCTTTGGTTGGACATTTCTATAGACTTGTTTTAATTGGGACATTTTTCTCTGCCTTAGAACTGTAAACTCGCAACTTATTAAATTCCCCTTTTTAAAAGCCATTCTGTTTCTGGTATATTGCATTCTGACAGCTAGCAAACTAGAACAAAGTATATTTTTCTTTAAAAAAGGTATTTTTAGAGGTAAATGGCACAAAAAGTTAAAGCAAGAATGGTTAAAATAGTTCAAAATTTTTTTGCCCCAAACTAATTGCCCTAAAATTATTCCCTTTGGGGCACAGGACTGGGGGGGGGGGGCATGGGGCAGAGAACTGTTGCTTTTTGTTAAGAATTCTTATTTTATTTTCCTAGGACAGTGTGCATGTTTTTCCTTAATAAAAATATTTATTAACAGGCCTACAGGAGGCTTCCTAACTGCACAGTTAATCAATTTACAGGGGCTAGCACAGTTCATGAGCTTTTCACTTTAAAGGAATGAGGGCAAAGGGGCTAGGTCTGGAGTCAGCCTTGGAGTCAAATCTGGGTAGAATTCCAGCTCTGTTACTTTCTCTCAATGATCTTGAACAAGTCTCTTTTCTGTGCTGTAACTATTTCCAAGTAGCTTTCTCTCACTGGAATTTTTATGTTTACCATTGTAATTTCACAAGATTTGTTGTGTTAAAGGTTCCAATTTGTCATTCGTCTGTTGCTATTGATCTTGGCAGTGTCTCTCACTAAAGAGGTGGAGTCTATTTCCCTGCCCCTTGATTCTGACCTTAGCCATATAACTTGCCTGCAGAGGCTTGAGAAAACACTCGTGCATTTCTTCCCATGTTCTTGCTCCTCTGCGTTCACCATGAGAAGGACATGTCCAGGATAGCCCACTGGTTCCAGGAAGAAGGTAAGAGACAAGTGGACCCAAGCCTAGTCATTCCAGCCAAGTCCCTTTGGATCGGCCAACACCTAGCCACCTTACTGCCACTAGACCCTTGAGTGAATCTAGCCAAGATCAGCAGAGCCACCTAGGTGACCTGCAGCTCACTGCAGATACGTCAGTGACTGTCCAGTCACACAGCTGTCCTGCATACAACAGGAAAAGCCCTAAATTTTTCCAGAATAAGGTGCAAGTCCTTGGGTGATATTCATTTTTAAACTTGACATCCGGTAACTTAAATACTACGACATGAACAATTCAACTTATAAGGGGATGAGATAGAGAGGAAAGCAACAATATTTGCTTTATGTACGAATACAAACATACTCCTAACAAAACAAGGAAGAAATATTCATAACCATTACAGTCCTCATTTCTGTAAGTGGTCATGTGGTTGTAGTTCATGCTTATCACTGCGTTCCTCCACTACCCATTCCATGTGCCCTTTACCCTCAGTACGCACCTTCAGCTGACTGTGGTTCTTTGTATAGTGGGGTGACCCAAACCTTCATTCCTACAGTTTCTGGGCCCTCGGTAGTCCTTCCTGGATTGGGTTGTTGCAGTTTTCCATTGACTTTAATCACAGGGCAGGGTACTACTAAGAGATGCCCTAAGGGATCGCCTGTATTCAAAGGAACTCTTCTTTACCTCCCTTATGGAGTTGTAGTCCTATTTCCCCTTGATAGTCAGGACCAATCACCCCAGCCAGTACAGTAATCCACTTCTTTGCCTGTTCAGAGCCATGAGAAGCCCAAAGTGGTCAGGCAGCAGTCTTAACTTCCAGTTTAGTGGAATAGTTGTTGTGTCTCCTAGTGAAAGCACTCCTCCTTCTTGAACTAAGACCTGGAGACCAGCAGAGTTCAAGGTAGCAGGGACAGGAAGCAAAAGTGTTCCTAGTGGATCACTAGGGAAAATAGTGAAGGGTGGCATTCCCATTTCTACCCATTGATTCCTAGATCCATGAATCCTGGCTAAGGGATGATTCACCGTAAAGTGAATGGTGTTTTGAACATACACAGCCACCTGGAAAACAGCCCACTAGATATTGTGACCTAGTTGTCACCGAAATTGAGTCTTCAAAAGATCATTCCACAGTTCCGGTCCTCTTACTTCAAGATGATGGGGAACATGGTAAGATCAGTGAATTCCATAAGCATGTGCCCATTCCTGCACTTCATTTGCTGTTAAGTGGGTTCCTTGATCAGAAGCAATGCTGTGTGGAATATCATGATGATGGAGGCATTCTATAAGTCTATAGTATGGTAGTTTTGGCAGAAGCCTTGTGTGCAAGGAATGCAAAACCATATCAGGAGTATGTGTCTATTCCAGTTAGAACAAATCACTGCCCCTTCCATGATGGAAGTGGTCCAATGTTATCAACCTGCCACCAGGTAGCAGGCTGATTACCTCAGGGAATGGTGCCATATGGGGCTGAGTGTTGGTCTCAGCTGCTGGCAGATTGGGCACTCAGCAGTGCCTGTAACCAGGTTGGCCTTGGTGACTGGAAATCCATGTCCTGAGCCCAGGCAAAACCTCCATCCCTACCACCATGACCACTTTGTTCATGATTCCATTGGGCAACAACAGGAGTGGCTGGGGAAAGAGGCTGACTGATATCCCCAGAACAGGTCATCTTATCCACTTGATTATTAAAATCTTCCTCTGTTGAAGTCACCTTCTGGTGAGCATTCACATAGAACACAAATATCTTCATGTTTTTTTGCCCACTTAGAAAGGTTTATCCACATACCTTCTACCCAGACATCTTTGTCACCAATCTTCCAATCATGCACCTCCCAAGTCCCTGACCATCCAGCCAAACCATTAGCAACAGCCCATGAATCAGTATACAGCTGCACCTCCTACCAGTTCTCCTTCTAAGCAAAATGAACAACCAGAAGCACTCCTCGAACTTTTGCTCACTGGGAGGATTTCCCCTCATCTACATTATACCCAGGGCAGTTCTGGCATTTCAGCCTCAGATAATGTTAGCCACATTTTGATCCATGTTTCAAACAAACACCCAAACAAATTGTTAACACCCTTTCTAACCCCTTGAGCTACAACATTGAATCCAGAATCTCTGCTTAGTGGGCTCATGTTTCAATATGTAAAAGCTGCCAGAATGCAATATACCAGAAATGGAATGGCTTTTAAAAGGAGGAAATTTAGTAAGTTGCAAATTTACAGTTCTAAGCTTATAAAATTGTCCAGACAAGGCATCCAGGGAAAGATACCTTAATTCTTTCCAGTGGGTCTGGGACAACTCTGTCAATTGGGAAGTCACGTGGCATCTGCTGTTCCCTTGCTCCTGGGCTACACTGCTTTCAGCCTCTGTTCCTTTGGGGCGTCCTCACTTTGCTTCTCCAGGGCTGGTTTTAATCTCTTGGCTTCCCTTGGGTCTCTCCAGGTTCTAGCTTGCTTAACATCTCATGGTGATGTCTATTGGTCTCCAAGCATCTCCAGACATCCGTGTCTCTGTTCTCTGATGCAACTGTTCTTCAAGCATCAACATCTACTCTCTCTGTCAGCTCTAAGGCTTCTGTCGTTTCTGTCATTTCTGTAGGCTCTGCTCTTAAGTTTCTATTGGCTCTATTATTTCTGGCTCTCTCTCCAAAGTGTTTCCTCTTTTAAAGGATTCCAGTAAACTAATCAAGACCCACTTGGAATGGGTGGAAGTCACATCTCCATTTAATCAAAAGATCACACCCCCAATTGGGTGTGTCACATCTCCACGAGAAAATCTAATCGAAAGTTTCCAACCTATAGTATTGAATCAGGATTAAAAGAAATGGCTGCTCTCACAAGACTGGATAAGGATTAAAACACGCTTTATCTGGAATCCATAATACTTTCAAACCGACACAGTTGATATCAATAAATTCAGCCTGATTCAGCTTTATATTCCTTCTACCATTATCCCACACCCTTAAAATTCATTCCCACACATATTCCCCTAATGCCTGTATAAATTGGAAAACTCATACAGTTCTTTTGGAGTATAGTGTACCGCCTCATGGGTCACACTTTGCACCTCACCTTTTGGGGCCTGTTGGGACTTTAGTCTAGTTATAGGCTTGGAAGAAAAGAGTAGTAGCAGGGGTGGGTCATGAAAAGAATTCTTTCAAGCCAATTACCTCAGGGAATTCCCTTGCAGTTTCATCTGGTGGAAAAGGATTAATCTCTCCAGACAGAGGAGTGAGAGCTATTCCTCAGGGGAGGTGGTTGCAGGTTTAGAAGGCACTGAAGTGTTAATCTCTTCAAGTGGAGGTTGGATGGCAGACTTCTCAGGGAAGACAGGAGGTGGGGAAACTATTTCCTCAAGGAAGGCTGGAGGTGGGAGCAGCAGTTTCCTCAGGGGAAGCCAATACAGGTTTACCTGGCAAAGACTCAGCAGAATCTAGGGTTTCAATGTCCCCACTGCCATCATTAACAACCTATATGTCCCCATCCCAGTTTTCAGGATCTCATTCCTTTGCAATCAATGCCCTCATTTTAACAGCAGATACCCTGCAAGGTGGAAAATTTAGTTTATGTTGTAATTCTGCTACTCACACAATGAGACTCAAAAAAATTGTTTTACAGAAATCTCAAAACTGTGGCCACAGGAAATAAGATTTTCTTATTATTTCTTCTTAGGGCACACACAGAAACTTTTACATCATTCATAAAGCACCTAAGCTGCAAACTTGAAGCCTTAAGCTTATCCCTTTTATAACTGTATCCAGCATAGGAACAAATAGCCAACGTCGTTATACCTTTTAACTCCACAAAACTCTGTTCAAGTGTCAAAACCACTGTCACCCAAAGCCTTGCCTCATATAAGTGTACAATTAGCAGAATCAAATGGTGATGCTTTGCATACCTCTATTGCCAGTTCAATGCCATGGACTGTCAGTGACATCTCAATTATTAGAAATAGAGTAATTAACGCCTTTGAGTCTAATTAGAGTAGAAAACCCATTGCAAAAACCCATTTTCAAGATTCTATTTCTCAAGAACCACTCCCAGTACCAAAGCTGTAGTAGTCAGGGTACTCTAAGGAAAGAGAACCCATAGGAGACATCTGTAAATAGTATGAGATTTTATAAAGTGTCTCATGCAACTATAGGGATGCACAAGTCCAAATTCCGTCTGTCAGGCTGCAACTGGCAACTCTGATGAAGGTTTTCAGTGAATTCTCCAAGAGAGGCTGGCTGGCTGAAGTAGAGGTGAAAGTTCTCTCTTCTGACTGCTGAAGTGATCATCTTCCCCTTAAAAGTCTTCAACTGAATGGATTAAATGCCCCTCATTGTGGAAGACACTCCCCTTAGCCAACTGAAGACGTAATCATCCATAGATTCAATCAACGTGCTGATGACATAAGTCCACAAAATGCCCTCATAGCAACAGATAGGCCAGTGCTTGCTTGACCAGACAACTGGGTACCATCACCTGGCCAGGGTGACACATGAGCCCAAACATCACAAGTATCTACACAAATATCTGATCAAATAAACTTTAAGTGAAGAAAAGAGGGACAAAGATGATCATTACATACTGATAAAGTGGTCAATTCAACAAGAAGACATAACAATTATAAATATATATGCACCTAACAGCAGAAACCCAAAATATATGAAGCAAATACTGACAGATTCAAAGGGAGAAATAGATAGTTCTACATTAATAGGAGACTTTAACACACCACTTTCAATGATGGGTAGAACATCTCATCAAAAGAGCAATAAGGAAGTACAGGAATTGAATGTTACACTAAACCAACTAGACCTAACAGACATATATAGAACACTGTGCCAATGAAAACAGAATACACATTCTTTTGAAATGCATGTGGCTCTTTCTCTAGGATAGGCCACATGCTGGCTCACAAAACAAGTCTGAATAAGTTCAAGAGCATTGAAATCATACAATGTATATTCTCCAGTCATAACAGAATGAAGCTAGAAATCAATGACAGAGGGAGAAATGGAACTTTCACAAACATATGGAAATTAAACAACTTACTTTCAACCAATGGTTTAAAGAGGAAATCAGAGAAAATTAGGAAATATCAGAAGGCAAATGAAAATGAAAACACAACATACCAAAGCTTATGGGAATAAAGAAAAGCAGTGCTGAGAGGGAGATATATAGCTCTAAATGCTTACAATAATAAAAGTACTATATGAGAATAATATGAACAACTGTATGCCAACAAATTAAATAACTCGGTTGGAATGAACAAATTCCTAGAAACACGCAAACTACCTATACTGACTCAAGAAGAAATAGAAGATCTCAGCAGAACAGTAACTAGTAAAGAGATTGAACCAGTAATCAAAAACCTCCCAACAGTGAAAAGCTCAGGACCAGATGGCTTCCCAGGGGAATTTCCCCAAACATTCCAAGAATAATTAATACCAATCCTGCTCAAACTCTTCCAAAAAATTGAAGAGGAAGATAGGCTTCCTAATTCATTCTACAAGACCAAGATCATCCTCATACCAAAGCCAGATAAAAATACCACGAGATCTCACTCTGTGCCTCTCTTTGCACCTGAGAAGGTGGCAGTACGGCCACCCAAGTTGGTGCTGTTTTTTTGTCTAGGTAACATTTGTCAATCACCTGTCACAGAAGCAGTTTTCAGAAAACTTGTAATGGATCGAAATATTTCAGATAATTGGAGGGTAGGCAGTGCTGTAACATCCAATTATGAGATAGGAAACCCTCCGAATTATTGGGGGCAAAACTGCATGAAGAACTCTGTGGGATATTCCTGTGAATCACGTTGCTAGGCAGGTTTTACCAAAGAAGACATTGCCACATTTGACTGTATACTGTGTGTGAATGAGGGATTTCACTAGAAAAGGGAGTGAAGTTAAAACTGCAAAGCTCAAATTGAACTACTTGGGAGCTATGATCCACAAAAACAATTTTTTATTGAAGATCCCTATTATGGGAATGACTCCTACCTGGAGACACTGTACCAGCCTTGTGTCAGGTGGTGCAAAGCATTTTTGGAGAAGTCACAGTAAAGCTGCCTCCTTTCATTGCTGAAGGCCAGCAATGATAAGCATCTTTACAGTGATATTCTAGGTTTTTCAGTCAATTGGTGTGTTGAAGTGTAATGTCTCAAAGCTCAAGGCCACAACTTTTTTCCAATTGATTTGCTGTTTTTATCTTACAAAATAATTTTAGATGGAAATCAGTGTTGTTTTGGCAGAAGAATTAATGAAAATCTTTGATTCAGACAGCTTGTTGGTACATTAAATGTTCTTAAACACCACCTTTTATCTTGCCCCAGTTACAAAAATAGATGAACAAACAAAATAGTAGAACCACAAAATATGTTGTGTGTGTTTTGTAACGATCATTCCTTTCCAATGTTTAACCTTAAGGTACTAATCCTGTGATGGCTAGCATTCTAATATGCTTAATTATGATCTTAATAAATAATTAAAACACCAGTTTAAGGCCCAAGTCAATATCTGAGCCCATTGAGACTTTTAAATACTCTACCTCTTTATTAAGTTGATATATATAACTTGATGGACAAATGTCATCTATTCACCTATACTACTAGTCCAGGCTCTTTTACTGAATTACATCCTCCTAGTCATAGGAGTTCACAGTCTCGATTGGAAATATTTTGATTTACATGTACCCAGGATGTACACGGTATGTTAAAATGATAGGAAAAAGAATGATTTCTGGAATTAATCTCTAGCATTATTCTTAATTTCTGTTTATCTAGTTTATAATTCAGCTTTTTGCCCCCATTTGGACTGCTTTGCCTCAGAAATTTTAATTGTATACAGAAAGGACACTTTATGCTGTTTTATCTTATGCTCACTTTGACAATGTTTTATATGCACATATAACCCAAATGTCAAATATTATATATTGGCTTAGATGGGAAAAAGTCATTTAAAAAGCTGGAAAAAGAGAATTCTATTATGTTGAAGTCCTTAAAATAATATGTGGAGTAATTTTATTAGTGTTAAATTTATAGGAGAATATAGGTAATTTCTGTGTACTTTGAGATAACTGTATCTTCAAATTCATTTGAATATGTATCAGAAAAGGCTGTTTTCAAAATAAACTGGGAAGAGAATAAAGAAGTGTTTGCAAAGTCCCCTTCAGGGAATGGTGAGAAAGGGGGGAAATTAAATTTCCCTATTTGGAGAATTCCTGATATTCTCACAAGCAGTGAGGACAACCAAATCAGTAGGCTGAGCCCTCAATCTTGGGGGTTGTTCATATGAAATTTATCCCCACAAAGGATAGGCTAAGCCTGTTTAAAATTAGGCCTAAGAGTCACCCCCCAGAGAATCTCTTTTGTTGCTCTGATGTAGCCTGCCTCTTTCTCAGCCAACAGGGCAAACAAACTTACTGCCCTCCCCCTCTCTATATGGGACATGACTCCCAGGGGTGTAAACCTCCCTGGCAATGTGGGACAGAAATCCTAGAATGAGCTGGAACTCAGCATCAAGGAATTGAGAAAACCTTCTCAACCAAAAGGGGGAAGAGAGAAATGAGACAAAATAGAGTATGAGTGGCTGAGAGATTTCAAACAGAGTCGAGAGGTTGTCCTGGAGGTTATTCTTATGCATTATATAGACATTCCCTTTTTAGTTTAAGGTGTATAAGAGAAGCTAGAGGGAAGTGCCTGAAACTATAAAGCTGTGTTCTAGTAGCCATGTTTATTGAAGATGAATGTATAGTGATATAGCTTTCACAATGTGACTGTGTGCTATTGAAAACCTTGTGTCTGATGTTCCTTTTATCTACGGCATGGACAGATGAGTAAAAAATATGGATTAAAAATAAATAAATAATGGGGGAAATAAATGTTAAAGTAAATTGAGTAAGCAGAAATGAAAAAGTATTGGCAAAGTTCTCTGAAGAATGGGAGAAGGAATATGGAACTATTAAACATTACCATCAGGGAATCCCCTGATACTGTGTCAAACTTTAGGGACACCCAAATCAATAAGCCATGTCCTCGATCATGAGGCTTACTCCTGTGAAGCTTATGTGTAGGTAGCAGAGAAGCTTTAACTACCTATAGCCATGCTTAAGAGTTACTTCTGGAGGACCTCTTTTGCTGCTCAGATGTCGCCTTACTCTCTCTAAGCTCAACTCTGCAAGTGAAATCATTGCCCTCCCCTCTACATGGGACATGACATCCAGGGTGAAAGTCTCCCTGGCGACATGGGAGATGACTCCCAGGGATGACTCCAGACCTGGCACTGTGGGATCAACAATTCCATCCTGACCAAAAGCGGGGAAAGAAGTGTAACTAATAAAGTATGCAGTGGCAGAGAGAGTTCAAATAGAGTCAAGAGGCTACTCGGGAGGTTGCTCTTACACAAGCTTCAATTAGACCTCGCTACCTATCATAACCTGTCAATCCCCAATCAGGTCCATTCCATCCAATCCTAAAGAACACCTAGGGCGATATATAAGATTCCACAAGGGTTCCATGAACTAGAGCAACTTTCAAGAAACCTACAACCACCAGATGGGTCCCTGGTCCAGATAAGTCCAGAAACCTAGAGGGCCAGCCTTTCCAGAACATCAGATAGTTCCAACTCTCTACCCCATATTAGTGATAGACCCTTCCAGTATGAAAAATTTAGAATTGCCGTAGCCCAAACACCCCTAAAGAGAGGGATGGAAAGATCAAAGATGATGGTGGAGTTATACAGAGAAGATAGGATTTAACAGGTGAATATGAATGTGAAATCATTAAATTGATATCTCCTTTAGTCCCCAGTATTTTAGAACAGCTAGAAGCAAAAACCTAAAATTGTGGAATTGTAACCCATGTCAAAGTCTGAAATATGTTCTACAACTAATTGTGGTGCTGTGCTTTGAAATATATAGCTTTCTTGTATATATGTTTTTTTTCACAAAAAAGGGGAAAAAAGTCGATTGTGATGATAAAAAAATATTTAAGCCGTCTAGCCTCCTATATTATAGAGCAGCTAGCAGGAAAAATATGAGAGGATCATGACAAACTCTGGGATCTGTCTTGTAACCAATTGTTGAAGAGTACTTTGAAAACTATTGCTTTTTTTATTTCCTTACTTTGTATATATGTTATGCTATACAATAAAAAAAGTTAAAAATAAAAATCAAATAAATTGAATAGATTGAAATACTAGTGATCAATGGAAGGGAGTGGTAAGGTGTATAGGAAAAAAAATAGGGGGAACAAAGGTTAAAATATATTGGGTAGACGAAAATACTAGTGGTCAATGAGAAGGAGGGGTAAGGGGTATGGTATGTATGAGTTTTTTCTTTTTTCTTTTTATTTCTTTTTCTGGAGTGATACAAATGTTCTAAAAAATGATCATGATGATGAATATACAACTATGTGATGATATTGCGAACCATTGATTGTATACCATGTATGGAATGTTTGTATGTTACGAATGTTGCTGTTTTGGTTTGTCAATTTAAAAAAATGGCCAAATAAATAAATATTAAACTGGAGAGTATAAAAATAAAATTGAGATATTTTAAAAAAAGCACAAGAAAAGAAAATTACAGACCAATATCTCTTCTGAATATATGTGCAAAAGTCTCTCAACAAAACACTAGGATACCAAATCCAATGACGCTTCAAAAGAATTATACACCATGATCAAGGGGGTTTACCCCAGGTATTAAAGGATGGCTCAACATAAGAACGTTAATTAATGTAATACAGCACATTAACAAAGCGAAGGGAGAAAGACGTAATTACCACAATTGTTACAGAAAAGGCATTTGACAACATCCAGCATCTTTTCTTGATAAAACCACTTAGGAATAGAAGGAAACTTCCTTAAGATGATATAGGGCATATGTAAAAATCCCACATATAATATACTTAATGGTGAAAGACTGAAAGCTTTCCCTCTAAGATCAGGAACAAGACAAGGAGACCAACTCTCATCATTATTATTCAACATTGTATTGATGTTCTAGTCAGAGCAATTAGGCAAGAAAAAGAAAAAAAAGGCACGAAGCTTAACACCTGCAAGAACCAACAGGATGATGGTAAAATCCTTATTGGAGGCTTGAGCTGGTGTGCTGGTTTGAAAGGATGTATGTCCCCTAGAAAAGCCATGTTTTAATCCAAGTCCCATTTCGTAAAGGCAGAATAATCCCTTTTCAATACTATATGTTTGAAACTGTAATTAGATCATCTCCCCGGAGATGTGATTTAATCAAGAGTGGTTGTTAAGCTGGGTTGGGGAGATGTGTCTCCACTCATTCGGGTGGGTCTTGAAAAGTTTTTGGAGTCCTATAAAAGAGGAAACATTTTGGAGAATGAAGGAGATTCGGAGAGAGCAGAGAATGCTGCAGCACCACGAAGCGACCTTTGGAGATGAAGAAGGAAAACGCCTGTCGGGGAGCTTCATGAAACCAGAAGCCAGGAGAGAAAGCTAGCAGATGACGCCGTGTTCGCCAGGTGCCCTTCCAGCTGAGAGAACCCCTGACTATGTTCACCATGTGCCTTCTTGCTTGAGAGAGAAACCCTGAACTTGATTGGCCTCCTTGAACCAAGGTATCTTTCCTTGGATGGATGCCTTTGATTGGACATTTCTATAGACCTGTTTTAACTGGGACATTTTCTCAGCCTTAGAACTGTAAACTAGCAACTTATTAAATTCCCCTTTTTAAAAGCCATTCAGTTTCTGGTATATTGTATTCCGGCAGGTAGCAAACTAGAACAGCTGGGATATAAGCAAAAAATCTTATATTTTGACTTATATTTTGACTGTCTCTATTTGGAGAGGTTGTAGACTGAACTATTAAAACAAATCCGGTCACTGGACAATCAAGAGGATTTGGATTTGTGCTTTCCAAAGATGCTGCCTGTGTTGATAAAGTTTTGGAACTGAAAGAATGCAAACTGGGGATAGTAAATTGATAGACCCCCAAAAAGGCAAAGGCTTTAAAAAGGGAGGCCCCGCAAAGAAGTTTCTTGGGTTGAACCAAGCCTAGATACTTCTGAAGAGCAAATAAGAGAATATTTTGGAGCATTTAGAGAAATTGAAGATATTGAATTTCTCATGGCTACAACAACAAATGAAAGAAGAGGATTTTGTTTTATCACCAAGACAGGTGAAGAGCCAGTAAAGAAATTATGAGAAAGCAGATAGCATCACATTGGTTCTGGGAAGTGTGAAATCAAAGTTGCACAACCCGAAGAGGTATATAGGCAGCAGGAGCAACAAGAGAAAGGAGGAAGAGGGGCTGCAGCTGCTGGGCGAGGTGGTACTAGGGGTTGTGGACAAGGTTGGGGCCAAAACTGGAACCAAGGATTTAATAACTATTGTGGATCAAGGGTATGGGAATTATGGTAGTGCCTGCGGTGGTGATCAGAGCGATGGTGGCTGTGGGGGATCAGATTATACTGGGTGTAGCTGTGGGGACTATGGACATGGACAGGCATATGCAGAACAGTGGCCGAGAGAGCACATGGCAAGGCACCCCGAGGGGCTGGCAAAGCAATTACCAGCCGTACTAAAGGAGGGCCTTGGAGAAACAGGAGGAAACGCTAAAGTAACCCATCTTGCAGGACAACATCGAAGATTGGTCTTCTGTTGATCTAAGATGATTATTTTGTAAAAGACTTTTTAGCATATGATACAACTGTCTCATGGTGATGAATACATAACCATGTGATGATATTGTGAGCCATTGTACACCATGTATGGACTGTATATGTGTGAAGATTTGTCAATAAAAATATTTTTTTAAAAAATGGTATGGCTGATGGTTGAGATACACATTGCTATGGTAACCAAGTTGAATCAATAGTAGTGAGGAGAAAGGAATAGAAGAAGGCAAAAGGCAACATCAGGCAAGAAAACAAGAACAAAATGGAGAGCCACAAGGATAGAGACTGATAGCTCTGATAGAGATATGTGTATGTGTGTGTATTTATGTGATAATATTGTGTGATTAAACTCCTTAATATATAATAAAATGGATTAAACAATTTATAGACGACACAACTGGGGATGCAAGTGGTAAAATTCTCACCTGGGTTTGATTCCTAGTCCATGCACTTCCCCAAAAAACAAACAAGCAAAAACAAACAAACAAAAATTCAACAAATGGTGCTGTAATAAAGGGACACACATGGAAAAATTATGAACTGTGACCCCACCATACAGCATACCAAAAAAAAAAAAAGACACAACTATCCAATGTCTTTAGCTGCCAATTACTTTTCTTTGTTTTACTTTGTCCTTTGCTATCTGTGTTATGCTTTGGTGTGAATTTGTGTTTATATAAATTTTATTTTATGATTTCATGTTAAACCTCAAATAAATACTTCCTTATGTGACTGCTTTTCTGTGTCAGGTACTAAATAACTCTGCAAAAATGTGATTTTAAATAAGCCATAATGAAGGCATGGTTTATTTTGCAGGGAGTGTTGGTCCATAGGCAAAACAGGGCTCCTTTACTGATCAGTCAGTCAGTGTCACCTGTTTCCCATTTTGCAGATGTGCTGTATGTTCTAGGCTTCCTCTCCTGTTACCTTAGCTTCCACCACACTGTTGAATAATGCCCTTTTCCCTCTGGAGACACTGTCATGGTATTGTGATTTTGTTTTCAAAAAAAAAAAAAAAAAAGCTTTTTAATGAGACGAAACATTAGTAGCCCCTTTTATGAATAAAAAGGATTTTGCGCTACTCTTATTTGAATGCTATTTGTTATGAATTGCTAATTCCTTGACTTCAGAGTCAGTGATCTCCTAAAAAACCTTTAGCTAATTACAATACTATGACAAAATCTCCAGATACATACAGGGAAAAAGAGCATTGTGAAACTGTGACAGGAGCTTGTACCTAACTGAATTTAAGAGTGTCAAAAGTGGTTAGCAAATTTAAAGGATTTCGGCAAACAGGTATAAATTTACCCATTAAAACGGAATCAAAAGTTAGTTAATCTAGGTAAGAGCTATGAAGGAAAGGCAGAGTAAAATCATATTACGTTGGCATTATGCCACAGCCACTAATGAAATAAACTAAATGTTTTCTGTTTGGGCATTCTTAGGGAGCTGTAATGGACTTATCCACTCCTGTGGTACAAATTATTAGAAAAAGTCATGGTAGTAAATTCCATCATTTTTAATGCAGTTACCTGACCCTGAGTAGTTAAGTATTTCCATATACAGATATAGGAAGGAATAGTGGAAATGAAATACTGTAAATCTTTTGCATATTAGTGCAAATCTTAAGTGTGACAATTTATATCATTACAGCAGATCTCCCCGGCCTTGGAAAACTTTTTGGGTAAATAGTTCTACACTTGGAATTTTATGTTCAATATAGCTAATTGGGTTTAGAAAAAAGTTTGTTTCCATGGTTGCACATTAGCTTTCTGGGATCATTTTGAAAAATACGTAGCTTACTCAGATGCACATATGCAAACTAGTTGATCTCACAAGGTATATTTTTTTTATGGTGTTGGACCTACTGTTATAAAAATGTAGTGCCTGCAACATTTCTCTTTTTCCTATGATGTTTGCATTTGTTGGGCTATTAAGTTAAAATGCTCTTAGCCTTGTTTGTTCCCTTGTTCCTGTTTTGACCTCACACCTAGGCCAAGTACCAAGGGTGGTAATCACAAAGGATCCACTGTTCTTTAAACACACCAACTTTAGGGAACTGAAGGTGTGTTGTTTCAATTTAAGTTGTATTGCCAAAGTCAGCAGGTGCAATGTCTTTAGGATATTGAACCCTATAAATTCAAAATTATGACTAGGTAATATGTTGATCTTGAGATTTTCCTTTCCCTCATCAAAAGTGAATAAAAGTCGACAAGATGTTCATGACCGAAAGAGGGAAAAAGAAGTGTAATAAAATAAGGCATCAGTGGCTAAGAAAGATCAAATAGACTCAGGCGTCTATTCCTGAGGCTACTCTCACCAAGCTGCAGTTAGAGGGCATTCAGTTACAAATGCCATGGTTTCTAAACCCAACCGACTTCACTCCTGTTTAACTCTTAAGAAGACCTAGGGCGGATATCCGGGTCAAGATGGCGGCTTAGCAATGTGCGCATTTTAGTTCGTCCTCCAGAACAGGTACTAAATAGCCAGAAACAGTACAGAACAGGTCCTGGGTCCACATCAGTGACCGGGCACACAGCGTACTCCAGTATGGACCAGCTGGGCCGGCTGCGAGCACCCCCCAGAACCGTGAGTTCCCCAAGCTGTGGCAGCTGGCGCCCCTCCCCCACAGGCTGCTTCCCAGAGGGGAAAGGAAAGAGACTTTACCAGTAGCAGGGGCTGAGCCCAACCAAACTCCAATTATGGAATTAATTAACAAATTCTGAATACTAAAAATAGGCCCCCAGCTCAGGTGAACCCCGTCAAAGCGGAGGTTGCTCATTTTGCCCCAGCACCAAGGGGGCAAGGCTGACGGAAAAGGAAACAGAGGTTTTGGTGGCTGTATTTCTACAAAGGCTTGACTGCCTTTGGATACAGCGGCAGGGCTTCTCAGGTTGCAACTTCCCAGGCTCAGGCAGAAACAAGCTTGTTTGAGGTCTGGAGCCTGTGCCTTCCCCAGGGGAGGGGTGAGGCCCAACTCAGGTGGAATCCCTCCCTTAAGGAAGTCAGACACCAGGGCTTGGTAATTTGAAGCTATTAAAACCAGCCAACAACCTCTTCTCTGTCTCCACCACGCCCTAGCAGGGAGAGTCTGCCAAAGTTAAAGGTACCGCATCATCTTATGCTGGTGGGACCTGCAGGCAGACAAGCACCACATACTGGGCAGGATAAGAAAAACAGAGTCCAGAGACTTCATAGGAAAGTCTTTCAACCTGCTGGGTCTCACCCGCAGGGAAAACCGACACAGGTGACTCTTTCCCCATGATAGGAGGCCAATTTGGTCTGGGAAAATCCGGATGGGGGCTATAATACCTAAGTAGACCTTCCTAAGGGTGAGGAGAGAAAGGCATCATACAGGCAGGGCAAGAAATAAGAAAACAAGAACTGAAAAATTCTCCTCTGTTAAACAAAACCTAAGCTAGAAGACCAGAAATAGCTGAACTGAATGTCAAAGAACAGATAGACAACAAATTCATCCAGCAAGAAAATCCTAGGTAAAAGAAGTTAAAGCAATCTCCAGAATAAACGAATTGAGGTAATTAAATGCCTAGACACCAACAAAAAAATAACAAATCACACTAGGAAAATTGAAGATATGGCCTGGTCAGAGGAACAAACCAACAATTCAAATGAGATACAGGAGCTGAAACAATTAATTCAGAATATACGAACAGACATCAAAAACCTCATCAAAAACCAAATCAATGAATTGAGGGAGGATATAAAGAAGGCAAGGAATGAACAAAAAGAAGAAATCGAAAGTCTGAAAAAACAAATCGCAGAACTTATGGGAATGAAAGGCACAGTAGAAGAGATGAAAAAACAATGGAAACCTACAACGGTAGATTTTGAGAGGCAGAAGATAGGATTAGTGAACTGGAGGATGGTACATCTGAAATGGACAAGAAAAAGAAATATAGGGAAAAAAATGGAAAAACATGAGCAAAGTCTCAGGGAATTGAATGACAATATGAAGCACACGAATATATGTGTTGTGGGTATCCCAGAAGGAGAAGAGAGGGGAAAAGGAGGAGAAAAACTAATGGAGGAAATTATCACTGAAAATTTCCCCACTCTTATGAAACACTTAAAATTACAGATCCAAGAAGTGCAGAGTACCCCAAAGAGAATAGATCCAAA